>WURT03656314.1:0-21050 GCA_009936505.3 Holothuria glaberrima
AGTAAGCCACAACTGGAAAAAAGGCCGTGGCCGGCTCGACTTGAACCAATTGGTTGGAAACTGGGCCGTTAAACCTCTTCTAACTAACTTCACATTGAATGAAACTCATCTATTTTAATGTATGATACATGATAACCTCGAGTAGAATATCCTTCTTTGTATGATATTATTGTGAAGGCAATGAAACACAAAGGTTGAAGACCTCGTTAATGAGTTTAACAACATGTGGTATGGACATCAGGATGTTATTATACTTTTTCCTGAAGTATTTAATATCATGTCATCTTTGAATATTGGAGTTTGACCTTTATTGTAGTGAGAAGGGAGGAAGCTTTCGTTAATCATTCTGTTGAAATGGGTTTACATTGCTTAGTCTTTACAATAACTAATTTTGAAGTTACAGTTTAAGGTCTGTGGTCATACAGATGTCTTACCTACATATTAAATGTAAAAGGCATTAAAAATCTAAAAAATAACCACAATTTCATCAAAATCCATCCACAATTAATGATTTTACATGAAAGGTACTAGGGGTGGTAAGGGTAAGTGGCAGTAAAAACACAAATTTCCCTTTCATTATCCTTGGTGGGGCTTTGGGTTGCTGCCCACTATCGAGGAGCTTGGCCACACTGTTGGGCAAATCCTGGCACCAATTTAACTTATTGCAAGAGCTAACTAATAGCAGGCCTTAAAATTTGGATGGGGCAAGGCAACTTTTTGGCCGCAAATCAGAAAGTTCCTTAGATTTTCTCTCATAGGGCAGAGCACTGAGAAAATTTGTAAGATTTAAATAGGCACCAAGGCAACTCAAAATAAAGCAATGCCACTTAGGCATTCTTGCAGGTTAACTAGAAAATATTGGAGGTAAGCGTGTGAAGGATATTCCAACAGTGGCTTGTTTTGGGGGTGGCAGAAGGTTAACAAAAAGTAATTAGAAAAGGGGCAAGGCAGTATGTTGTCATAGGTTGGTGCTGATTCTTACAGGAAAAGATAGAGAGTGGAATGGAAACCGACAGCAAGGTCAGTAAGGGCAGTTGGTTGAGAGCTGCTGTGTAGGTTTATCTCCACTGGGTGTGGCCTCCTGTTATTCTTACTCTTTGAATAATGTTTTTATAGCAGATGAGCTGGTAGGTGTGTCATAGCTGTTCCTTGGACTAACGAAACAAGGAAGTATAATTTAAACAGCTTACTTGATAGCTATGTTCATAAGTTTTCTGGCTTCTCTTGTAGGAAGCAAGCAAACTAAGAGCTTCAAATAACACAGAGCTGTATTAATACAAGGAGACCAATGCTTGTCCCTCCTTTGAAATGAGGCATTTTGGTGATAGTAAGGCATCTGCATCAGCTGCAGCCATGCTTTGTTGCTTCACACATTACAATAGCAAGATCAATTTAAGCCTGCTTTTGTAATGGGCATCAAAACTATACATGGCTGCAGCTGTTGCAACTTGGCTGAGGCAGCTGCAGCCTAACTATTTTGAAATGGTGCCTAAGCTCCCTATTGTCTTGCTCATTGAACCTCTGTAAGATTGGAAGGGGGTGTCAATGAAGACAATCATTTGCCTACCTCTCCAAAAGTCCTTTTTGATAGTCTCACTCATTGCCATGATATGAAATTCATAAACCTTTGCCACTGCTCATGGCAACAAACCTCATCCCCTTTAAATTCAGTGAAGAATTTCTTACAGACCTAAAATTTTGTATATGCATGGAACCAATGTGTAAATATATGCCAAATTTTGAGAAATTGTTGGGGATGAAAGATGTTACAAACAGATTGTCCAACAAAAGTTTAGGGACATATTATTAGTACATTACATAAAAATTATGTGCAGCTGTGGAACTGAGGATCGTGATGAAAGTTAATCTCTTGTCGGAACGAGTATCTGTGTGTGATTCCACGTTTCTATAAGCCTGCATGAATTATACATTTCACAAATTTATCACAACCTTTTGTATGTTTTTGTTCCTTAGTAACAAGCTAGTAAGCCAGTGCTGTCAGTGTAGATAAGTCATGAATAATAACACATTGCGTATTGTAATGATTATTGTAACGGGCAATCATCAGAACATTGAGAATTTCATGAGCCAATTCTGACCAGTTCCATCTTCTGTGTGCAAAGATGTAAGAGTTCAGGAAATTTCCATATTTCAGGAAATTGGAATTCTTTAGCAAAATTCTCAGGAAATCCATTTTGCTGTGGTCATGGTGGATGGAATGGCCAAGGGTGGGTAAAGTTTGGGGGGGGGGTTAGAATCTTTCTACAAAAAAAAATATTAATTTCTACTGCATGAACATACTTGAAAACAGAAAAAGATAGCACCGTCTTGCACCTAGACCTTCTCGTGATGTGAAAAGTTTTCTCCCAGGCTGACAATCGTGGACAACAAAGTTTCAGGAAATGGACCTCTACTGTGCTTACATCTCTGTGTGTGCTAATCGGGGCAAAACTGAAAAAAATGGAGTTTTCTATCTTTTACACCTAAAATTATACATGATTTAATTTTTTTTGAAAATGCTAAGGATGTTTAGATTTAATTCTTCCTCGGCAAGAGTTGTCGAATTGTTCTATACATCCATTAATATAATCCCCTCTTTACATCTACAACGTATGTATCCATAATTGCTCCAAGGGAGAGGAGACAGAGGGCACTTTTCCATGAGGGCATCCTACCATTGATATGTCAATTTGTGCATGGTGCAGTTCCATGATAAGCTTATGTGCAATGAATAGAGGGGAAATGCTCGTAGAGTCCAAAATTATGTTTAGTTTCTTGGATTTCACTTTCAGCTTTGGAATTATCGTTTTTTGTACAAGTTATCACTTCAAATGAGTGTATTGTATTTCATCTTGCAGGCAGCTGACTCCAGAGACTCAATGGCAATGAACCTGTATGGTCAGTGTTTTAGGTGGATTATAAGAAAAATAAACAACTGTATCCGTGGTGAAGAAACTTTCTGCTCGATAGGAGTGTTGGACATCTTTGGATTTGAAAATTTTGAAGTAAGTCAAAGTAAAAACAAAGGAAACTGAGAAGCACTAATGTTACAAGACATTTTAATAAAACATTGGGGCAAGATTAAATGTTTTGACAATGGTGCTGCAAAACTGAATGTTTTGACATTGGTTGTACAAGATGGAATTTTTTGACATTAGTACTGCGAGATTTAATGTTTTGACATTGGTGCTGCAAGATGGAATGTTTTGACATTGGTGCTGTAAGATTGTACGTTTAGACATTGGTGCTACAAGATTGAATATTCTGACATTAATGCTGCAAGATTGACTGTTTTGACATTGGTGCTGCAGAATTGATTGTTTTGACATTGGTGCTGCATGATTGACTGTTTTGACATTGGTGCTGCAAGAGTGACTGTTTTGAAATTGGTGCTGCAGGATTGAATGTTCTGACATTGGTGCTGCAAGATTGAAAATTCTGACATTGGTGCTGCAAGATTGAATGTTTTGACATCAATGCTACAAGATTGAATGTTTTGACATCGGTGCTGCAAGAATGATTGTTTTGACATTGGTGCTGGAAGATTGAATGTTTTGACATTGGTGCTGCAAGAATGATTGTTTTGACATTGGTGCTGTGTGATAGGTTGTTTTGACATTAGTGCTGCAAGATTGATTGTTTTGTCATTAGTGCTGCATGATTGAATATTTTGACATTGGTGCTGCAAGATTAAATGTTTTGACATTGGTGCTGCAAGATTGAATGTTTTGATATTGGTACTGCTAGTTTGAATGTTTTGACATTGGTGCAAGATTGAATGTTAAGAAGTGTTTATGAATCATCCAAGCTTCCGTTCACTGTTATTGAATTACAAGTTGTTTGCTTGAATAAGGTGTGTGGTGGACACTTCTGTTTCTTTTGTACAGCTCAATTTCCTTCTCCTCAAAGGTAGATTTGGTTAAAGCTGTACCCCACAGGAATCTAGTTATAGTTTCAATACTCTTTCTCCAAGAAACATCAACAAAACTGTGTAAACATATGAAACAATCAGAACAATCTCAATAAAAAGGCACAGAAAAGACAAAAAGAAATAATTGGTAAAACCGAAAAGATTGGCAAAGGAATGAAACAGTATGAAAACAGAGTTCAGTAAATGATGTGAATTATTAGCCTGAATGAGATAGTTCTGTAGACACACAATTAGTTTGGCAATTTTTTTAGCTTTGCAAAGTTTGTAAAAAAGATTGCAGTAATTGGAAATTGACTGGTATCTGATTGTACAAGTTGTGATTTTGACAATACTGTGAAAGCTTATCAAAAAACAAGGAGAAACAGTTTTCATTTTAGTTGTGAAGTTAGTCTGTTTAAATCAAAGTATAAACAAATTAAGTTTGTTTTGGGATGAATTAAAGGTTATTTTTACCTTTTCAAATAGGTTTTGAATACATCTGTTGTATTATTTTGTAGCTATTTATCTTTTTGTTTCTCGTTAAACCTTTTATAGGTAAATCGGTTTGAACAGTTCAACATCAACTTTGCCAATGAGAAGTTACAAGAATACTTCAATAAACATATCTTCTCCTTGGAGCAGCATGAATATAACACAGAAGGTCTGCCTTGGGTGGACATCGACTGGCAAGACAATGGAGAGTGCTTGGATCTCATTGAAAAGGTAAAAAAGAAGAATGAATAGTGCCAGTAAGGCTTAAGATTTACCAGACTATCATTGAAGGGCAGATTTATCTATCTGCGACCTCATAACCCCACTCACCTCACCCCACCCACCCACCTTCACTTCCCTTTTCCATGCTACCATTCGGAGAGGGAGGAATTGTGACATTTAAAAATGGAAGCTTTGCTAAAGATAGCACCCTTTCGCATATGAACCCCTTTAAAGAAACAGATATACCCAAGATGAACTATTTCCAATCCCTTCCCCCCATTAAACAGAAAAAACCCTGAAAATCCCTGTACGTCACAAATTTTATATTCCAACCTGCTAACTTAACATTACAGCATGTATTTTATTGCAGGTTTTAATACTCTAAACTTTTTCTCTTTGGCAGAAACTTGGTATAATTTCATTGGTCAATGAGGAGAGCCGATTTCCAAAGGGAACTGATGAGACCATGTTGACAAAGCTACATACTACACATGCGGTAGGTGTTACTCAATTTCATTTGACTTTCTGACATTTATTTTGACCTTGCCAATTTACATATCAAGTTTTCATGTCAATATGTTATTCAATAATCATACCAAATTGAATGTTAGTATTTACATTTACAAATAAAAGCCATTGTTTGTATGTATACATATGATGACAACATGAATGCAAACATAATCTTACCAATATTGCAAGTAAGCCGCATCATACAAATATGTAGAAGTGTGGGAGTTGTAGAGTAATATACATGGTTAACATGTATCCAAAGAAGTTGAATATGATATGATCATGATTGTGATTATACTGATGAATGTGAGGTTATGATATCATCTGTGCTTGCTTTAAGTCCACTTTGCATTTCAAATGCAACAACTTCCTCTGCTAATATCTCTAAAACCACAGTTAAGAATTAAATGTGAATTCCAACACAGATTACGTACCCCTCATTCACTTCAAAATAAAAATCAAGCCCAAGTCTTTCTTTAAAATACCCTTCAGAGTTTCTCTTAAAGATTTCTGAAAGGAATTAATCAAATGTTGAGATGTCTTTAATCCATCCGTAAGTCGTTCTCTCTCTTTATGCCAGAAAGGACATCTTCTCGTTTCTTCCAACAATTCCTAGCACCCTCTCTATTTTTTTTTCTTGACATGTTGGGCCTCCTCTGTTGATTCCTGGAACTGTGTCAAAAGTCCTACCTCTCTCTGGTCAAGATTTTTGGGGACTTTTGTCTTTAGTAAAGCACTGACTACATTGAACATGATTAAGCTGGGGTACCGGTTCAGACCTATGCCTGGTCTTGTAATCGCGTGTTGGGTGGAATGTATTAGAAGAAATGATAAACTTTTCTGCAGCACCTATTCTGGGATATTTCAGCTCTTAGATTTTACTTTTCATATTTTTATTATCTTTTGTAGAAAAATTCTTTTTACATCAAGCCTAAGGTCCAGAACATTATGTTTGGGATTCACCACTATGCAGGGGAGGTATTTTACACAACCACAGGATTCCTGGAGAAGAACAGGGACACTTTTAGGGATGACATCTTGTGTGTTCTCAAAGAAAGCAGGTCAGTGTGATGAAAAGAGAAGTAAATTTATTGGAGTGAGGTAGATGGCAAAGGGGATGGGAAAGTCGGAGGGGGGAGAGGGAGGCAGACTTGGGAGTGGAAAAGCTCATTGTAGTACCAGGAAAGTGGAAATATAATAGTTTGGTGGGTGCAGTACACTATTACACAAAGCTGGGATCTGTTACTATTGAGTTGTGATTGACTTCAGTCTTTTATTTGGTAATCAGTATTATAGATAGTGGAATAATGGATAATGGTGTATTTCTAATTTCTTACATCACAAGGGAGCAGGGATGTTCAGTATCTAATCTTCCTGCCTTATTTCCTTTACTTTTTTTTTTCTTTAAGGTCTGATTTTGTCTATGACCTGTTTGAAACGATGGCTGAATCTGAGCCAAAGGGAGGACGAGGAGGAGGCAAGACAATGCGTAACAAGCCAACAGTCAGCTCTCAGTTTAAGGTAGAAACATCATAATACTGCATTCATTTAATCACAAATTCCATAGGGATGGAAAGGCTGAAAAAGTTACAAGATTTTAAGAATGTAATAACTAGTCCTGCAAAAATGATGAAATTTTCCACAAATCCAAAAGTGCTGGCACTTACTGACAAAGATAAACACACATAAAATTAAAGAGCAATTAGCCCTAAATTTCCTATATCCAAGTTGCAATGTCTGATTTATGAAGGCTCCCCCCCCCATAAAAGATTTCATGGCCATTTAGTTGGCAGAATGAGTTTCATTTTATTGTATGTTTTTCAAAGTACAATCACAGTTTCTCCAAACCCCTTCCTTTTATAACTTTTATTACAATCCTAGGAATCTTTACATGCCCTGATGACCACCCTGAATGCTTGTAACCCTTACTTTGTCCGTTGCATCAAACCAAATGCGTCAAAGGCAGCGGCATGTTTCAAGGACGAAATTGTCATCAACCAGCTACGTTATTCTGGTATGTTGGAGACTGTCAAGATTCGTAAAGCTGGCTTTCCAGTTAGGCGGTACTTTGAAGATTTCTTACAGAGGTATGGTACTTGTGGATTTTATTTTTTTCAATGGCTTTTGTGGTGTGGGGAAAGGACTGCAGTTCACAAAGAGCAGAAGCTTGTAAAATATATGAGCAAGTCCAGGAGTTAATAATTTACTAGTCCAATGCACTTTTGTCTTATTCAACCACATACTTGTCAGGCAAGTCACAGAATGTGGTAAATAAATGTCAAGAGGGTTCTCAATATCCTCTTTCTTCAGCAAGGCTATCACTTTTGTATAAAAATGTTTCAGAAGTAAGCAAATTTCGGCTGCTTTTTGGGAAGCTTGCCTAAATTGTCACCAGTTGCTCAGAGGGGACTTTTGCTCGGGTGTAATTATCTCCAAGTATCAAAGTGGCTGGTATAGACATTTAATAGATTAAACTTGCTCATGACTCTAAAAAATTTAGAAATAGTGAATTTTGGAATTGAAAGTTTGATTGGAGTAAGTCTTATCTAACCTTTGTGCAGTGTTCTTACAGACATGGAAAATCCTGGAATTGTAAAATGTCATGGAATCTCACCCATTGTGTCATATTTATGTAGGTTATGGAAGATTGATATTTCAAGCGTCATAAAATTTTGCCAAAACCGCACATAGTCATGCATACTGTTTGACTATAACATTGTGAAAAATGAACCCAGGTTATTGCTTCAGAAGTTTTTGTGGCATAGTAGTAAAGCGAGTGGATCCTGTGACCCTAATGGAAGGGGGGGCCACTTTGGTGATGAATGAATGGATGGTTATAGCTATTGAAATTAGGATGACTCGTCAGTTTGCTTTTTGTGAAATGTAGAAAAAAGTGGAAGAACTGAACATGGAAAAACCTAAATTCTGTCATTGAAAGTTAGGGTAAAGTGACGGATTCATATTTGCAGATTTCTTCATGAACTGGATGTTTTTTTAATCACTTTTTCGCAACACTTGGGTATTAGATTTGTAGCCTCCAACTCTCTTTATTCTAATTGTGTGAAACAGGTACAAGGTCCTTGTGTTCAAGGACCCACCAGGACCCTCTCCTTCAGAACGTTGTAAAGTTTTACTCAGCAAAATGGATGCAGACCAGAAGCTTTGGCAAATTGGTAAATCCAAAGTCTTTCTTAAAGAAATCTTTGAGATGGAGCTGGAACGTGAAAGAGAGGCACAGCTGTCCATCGCAGCAACTCTCCTCAAAGCCCACATCAGGGGATACATTGCACGGTAAGTTTCAAGGTAAACTGGCCCACCTGTTTGTAAAGCATCTCACTTAATTGCAAGGAAATCTTTGGATAGTTTGTGAAAATGTTTAATGCACAAAATTACTGTTACTATTAAATGACTGTATGAAATTGTGGAAATGTTTTAAGCAATCACCTTATGGTCCCATAAACAGGAACTCTGATGGGGTGGTCATGGGCAGCTCTTGCATTTCAAATCATTTTACAGTCTACCTATCAAATGGGGGAAAAGTGAATGGTGCTGTAGGCTGATTAGAGCAGGGGTGGGGGCTATGGGTACATCATTAGGTGTGCTTGTGGGAGTTAAGAAAGGCTTGAGTCTGGCATCAGTAATGTTGATAGTGTTGTGTATTTTCACGACATTGGCACTGTGAAATCCTTGTAAAATATGTGCTAAGAACTGATTTCTGTTGCAAAAATGTATCTTTGATTCAATGAAACTTCAAGTAAAACTTCTTGTTGCCATGCCTTGCTTGCTTGATTTCTTTCTTTATAAGACAAGTCATTGATCGTTCAGATATTCACCTACATAAATGAGTGATGTAAAGCAGTCTTTCTTTTTTGATTTAAACAGGAAAGCTTTCAAACTTACAGTGAAGAAAATCATCCTTGTGGAAACTTTCTGTAAGGTAGGTTATTTGTTACTGTGTTTGGTACTTTCAGAGTTCTTCTATTAAATATCAGATTGCAAAAGATAATGCTGGTCTTTGGGGTTTATGCTTGTAGTTTGCCTAAACCGTGTGTATAGAAAAGTTTTCTACTCCTTTTCAAATTGGGTTGTAGAGGGGCAAAGTAATCTATTCCAGTTGCTGTGTACCAATGTGTTTCACATGTGGGTTCAAATCCCTCTCGATGTACGTGGGTTTTTCTTCGGGTCCTCCTCCTTTTCGTCCACTGGGCATAATCTAAGCCAGCAGTATCTTATGACCTCAAATCATTTTGTGGTGATTTGAGGTGAGAATGATATTTTAATCTCTCCAGATGTTTCTGTGCCGGAGAAGATTTGTCAAAATACGGAATGCAACTATCGTCTTTCAAAAATATGAGAGAGCCAGAGTAGCTCGTAAAATCCTTGCTGAACTGAAAGAAGAGAAGCGCAAAGAGGAAGAGAGATTGCGAGAAGAACAAAGGAAGAGGGAGGAACTGCTTGCGAAGTTGAGAGAGGAGAAACGACGAGAAGAGGAGAGATTGCGACTGGAGGAGGAGAGGAGAAGGCAGGAGGAAGAAGAGAGAAGGAAACAAGAAGAATTGATCAAGGAAGAGCAGAAACGGAAAGAGGAAGAAGAAAAGAGAAAACAAGAAGAAGCTGCTAGGTGAGTACCTTCACTTGCAGTGAGTATGTGTTCATACGTACACTTAGGCACATGTGTTTGTGGATGCACTAATGAGAATGAATGTGTGCTTATTCTTGTACTCACAATGCAAAATTTTACACTGGTACTCATGGTTAAAGTGTACCTAAAGTCTAAAATTTCAAAGTTGTTGTTACAAACTCGAAAAATAAATTCGAATGGTCCAACTCTCATCTTCACAAGACATTCCTTAGCTGAGATATAAAATGTTGAAGCTTATTTACTTAATTTAAAATGGTAGATTGTGCAATAATTTGTGATGTCATTCTTGTACTACTGAAATTACAGTCTTTGTTTTTCTTTGTTTTTCCACCTTGTGGCAAAACGTGATCACTGTCATACAATTACAGGGTGACTTGGCAATACAAGCCCTCTCTGTACAATATCCTATTCAGAAAACTGTAAATTTCAAGGTCATGTTATTTTAATTTCAAAAGGAAGCAATAGCAGGTAATGTGAGTTGTACAAGAAGGACATCACAATTAATTGCACAATTGACTACTTCAAATTTAGTGAATAAATTTCATCCTTTTATACCTCTGCAATGGAGTATAAAGCTAAGAATATGGGAGTTGGATTAATGGGATTCATTTTCCAACATTTTCCAAATATGTATTCTTGTAATTCAAGACTTTAGGTATACTTTAAGTGATTTGTATTTACCATTTAATACACTCAGTAACTCACAATGAGATAAACTAAACTTGCTCTGCTACTCATTACATTTTATTCACATTACTTGTCTGTTTGTTGATGTAATATGTCTAAGAAAGTTGGAGAAGTGTAATATGAAGGAGAGGGCCCAGATGTCAGTCCTGATTCCTTGAGGATTGTTGAACACTGTGTCAATCGATATGCAAAGAGTTAAGGTTATTTGTGATGAAAACTGATAGGCTGTTTTTGATGACAGCATCACTTTGAAACACATACTGCTGGCTTCATTTAAACTACAGTGTAAGTGTGCAGCGAAGTGCATTTACACATGAAAACTTATACTTTTTGCCCTAAATGGCTGTGTTAATATTAAAGGCCTTGTTTTTAATTGAACATTTTTGGAGTCAATCGAAATGCTCATCCGGAACTTCTGGCATATAAGTTAAACATCTTGAGAGGAGAGTGGAGAACACTTCAAGTGACAGGACTTGTTATTTCATTGGGAATCTTATGTATGATAGAATACAGTGTTTTTCCATGTGCAAGTTAACACTGTCAGATTTGTTCACTTCGTGAAGGTACATTTCATACCCACAGTTGTTACTCACTTTTCTGTTCTGTGCCTCAGCTAAGCTGCAGCTGCCTCAGCTAGGCTGCAACAGCTGCCTCAGCTAAGCTGCAGCAGCTACCTCAGCTGAGCTGCAGCTGCCTCAGCTTAGCTGCAGCTGTTTCAGCAAAAGTTACAAGGGCTGCAGTCATTGTAATATTTTTAGAAACAAAACTTGGCTACAGCCAGCTGCAGCCTTGCATTGGGAGATGCAGCTTGGCTGAGGCTTCTGCAGTTAAGCCATTTTAACATGGAATCTAACAAATACTTCTCACAACTTTTAGCTCCCAGGAGACTCATTCTGATGCTCACTGTCATAGGTCGTCAGCGTTTCTCCACACAGAGTTGGTTAGAGTGTAAGAACTAATCTTCAGGCATGCTCAAACATAGTAGTCACTAATGGTGTTGTCTGTACTTGTGTAATTTGGGACACAATACACAAGGCACATCCTCAAATGGATAATCTATACATATACAGTACACTGCTCACTTACATGTGAAGAAAGTGACAACCATTGGTATCAGTCTTCATATTAGGCAGTGGAATTGTGCAATTCCCACACTTTCCTCAACAACCCCGCAAGTTTTAAAATCGTATGGGGGAATATTCGTGTGCTGAAGGGAAGAATTTGATGTTTTACGTTACAATTTATCGAGATACCCCTATTTGAACCAGAATCCCCCCAAAAATATTTTGGAAGAGCGAATGTCTCCCCCCTCCCCACACTACAAACACTGACTTCTAGTGCCAACTCTGATTGTTATACCTTTATCTTCAAACCTTATGCATGGTGCATAACCATGCAATAAGTGTCACCAATTCAAAATATGGACATTTATCACATACATTAAATTGGTACATTTTACGTAGTACATCTGTTTGTGTAATGTGTCAGTGTTACACAACAACAACACTAGCAGCTAACAAAAGAAACATTACAATAGACATGTGTTTGTTTGAAAAAAAATTACAAAGTGTATTGTTTTCTTGAGTTTTGCTAGAAGCAGAATGTCTCCCTAACACCATTTTAATTCATGTGTACTCTTCAAATATTTGCTCACTTCATTGAACATAGCCATTTACAATTTGTCATTGCCAATGAAGAATTTGGAGAAAGTTGAATATGCATTATCAGAGGGTGTTAAAATTGTCACTTTTATTATTTTGTTACATTTTATGCAAAGTTTCTTTTCTTCAACCATTGTCTTATGCTAACCCATACATGTCAACACATAAATAAAGATCACGTAATTTGATATTGACTTCATCATGAATACTGGAATTTTAGTTTTTTTCTCGCTCTACCAAACCATTACATGCAAAATCACACTCACTGCTGTGTAGTCAGTGCGATTGCAAATCTAACAGTGCCATTGAATATACCTCTTTCAGTTTTCATGTTGATAAAACAGCCAACTCTTTTATTTTGACGATAAATGTAAAAGTCTCAGATATAACACTACTTTTTGCAGATCCATCGGGCATCATGAAGTTTTTATCAAGATGGGGCTTTGAACTCAACAAATGCCTTGCTTCATGAATATTTATTTTCTTGATGAATATGTATGCCTTGCATGCCAGTCATATAATTATCATGTTCAGATTAGTACAATACCTGACAGCAATTAATGTTTTGAATCATGTTTTATTTTTTTTAGGGGGGGTGGGTTAGGGTAAGGCTGCTATTGTTGTAGATAACAATAGCATTGTGTCCTTCTGTGTTACCTTTGCAAATCAGATTTGTGGACATTCACATCCTGTACAAAAGATACATCCAGGGCTGGGAAAAACGTTTTTCTTCTGCAAGACAACTCTGATTTCCAACAATTATGTTCATTTTCATGTACAAAAAAGCCAAATTTCCATCCAGATTTCTAATTTCCTGTCAATGAGCTTCCCAACTGCAGATCTTTCTCAATCCATGAATAGGTTCATCTGTTTGTCAGGTGTAGTGTACAATATTACCATTACTATCACGTAGCATTGTACTTATCGTAGCTGCAGTTATTATGGAATCACTTATGTACCTTTATCATAAATGTGTCAGTCCAGGCTTGCCATTTTAGGGCTGTGTAGCAGGGTTTCTGTCAAGGTGGGGGGGGGTGGGAGGGAATTGGGATTTGTCCCTCATTTCCAGAAGGAGGGTAAAATCCCCCCTCCCCTTTTCATTTTCATAAAAATATAAAATTTTCAATATCTTGGTTTCTTACTTAAGAAGAGGACACATTTGCAGCAATGTTTGAACTTACATAAATAAATGGTCTTTAAAACTCTTCAAATTGCACCTTATAGGGGCCTTGAAGTAAGCTTTTGTCCCCCTGAACCCACTTGTTACTTTGGCCAAGGACAGCATCAATTTGGACTTGGGGTTTAGCAGTAATAAATCCCCCTCTTTTGAGTTTCTGGCAGAATCCCTGCTACTGAAGCCTTCTAGTTTAGAGTCTCCAAACAAATATTACATGCAAGGTTTTTTCCTTTCTTGTCTGTTATTGAAATGGAAGTTTATGTCTAGACATATTTCTTACTTGTCTTTTGTCCCAGAAAGCCCCAAGATAACCATCTTCTAACTTACTAGATTCCATTTTAAAATGTGTTCTGCTTCATTCATCACAAGCCCATAGCAGGAGGGGTTCTCCCCCACCCCACCCCCTAAAATTTTGGCCTTCCTAGAATATTTCACATGGTCATTGACATTGGCTTGATACCTTTTAACACATCTCACCCCCCCATTGCTGAAAACATCCCCCTCCTAGGAAGCCATCTCCCTCTTCCCCCCCCTCCACCTTCAGTACCTTGTCAGGCTAAGAGCATGACACAGGATTAACTAACTTTTGGCACTAGAGGTCAGTGATCAGGGAATCTGGTGATTTACTTCCAAATATACAGTAGAAGCGACAAAATCTTTATTAATATCAGTATTTTTTCCTTACATTGGTGAACTCTTTCTTCCTTGTGTAGAGATCTAGAGAGGAGAAAAGCAGAAGAGAAGTTGAGAGAGCTGGAAGAATTGACGAAGAGGGTAATTCCCCATCTGATTAATTGCACTTTTAATAAAGCCTTTATGAGCAGAGGTCCATAGACTGACTTGAACTGCTTGTGGCCCCTCTTGTTATCTTTATTTGACATGTATGCCCTCAGCTTTCTTCACATGTGGTAATCTTAGTATACACTGCCCATAATGTATTCTTGTGTTAAGTAGTATGCATGTCTTTAGTCAATGAGGGTGTATCATCATCCCCCCCCCCCACCCCTCCAGTTTAGGAACAGTTGGTTTAGGAGTTGTACCTGCCATTAGTCAACATATTTGATGTTACTCCTACAAGTTATTTTTTTTTTTTTGGAAAACTTTTTTCCATATCAATTATCTTCCATTTTGACACATTACGTCAAATTTCAATTTTATCAAAATTGATTTATAAACTGTTGATCAATTCATAATTGACGATATTATGCTCTACATGTTTTGAAAGACTGGCACATTCCATTCCTGATATCTTTGGATATACCTACAATTAAAGCAGATATGTGTTGCAATGGTATCTATTTACATCATGGTAAAAATTCAGTTGATCAGTATTTGTATCTGATTAATGTCTCCTAAAGTTAGACATGTTATGTAGTTTTGTTTTGAGATATTTAGTGACCTGCTTTGAGTTACATTTAAATGGTCACTGTCCTTCTTATGGTCAAGATTTTGTACGGAAGTAGAGACTTATATTTAGATACTGTTTTCTTCAGAAGGCTACTTCACAATGTCATCTGTATCTTCGTCAACCTCAACTTAATCTTCAATCGAATCAGTTAGTGTCAGACAAAATTAGTGTTAGTTTTGTGTGATGGTTGTCAATGATTCGTGCATCAAAATTTTCTTTCCCTTGTGTAAAATCTTTACCCCTATGTTATACAATGATCATTTTTGATTATTTTTCTACAGTTGGAAGAAGAGGCCAGGGTTCAAAAAGAAGCTGAAGAGTTGGAGCGTCAGCAAAAAGAGGAACAAGCAAAGAAAGAATTGGAACGAGCACGGCAAATAGAGATTCACAGACAGTTGGAGAGGGAGGAACAAGAGAGAATGGTAATTGAAAAATAGAAAATTTATGGGAATAAACAGTCAGCCCAACTATTTTTTGAAATGTTAGCTAGATCTTTTAAATCTCCTTTATTTCCCTCTTGCATCTTTCATGATGTCTCATATGATGTACACGGTATGTTGAATGTAAACAGAGAAGTTGCTTTTTGTGTATTGAATATCACTTAAATATTGTCATCTGAATGAAAAGAAGCACACATGAATTAGGAAAGGAGAAAAGGGGAAAGGGGGGTATACTAAATAACATCAGAGTAACTTCATTTGATTTTTTTTTAAGTGTAGGCATTTTGTCAAGCATTAAAGAAGAGCAGGACACTGTAGTTAGTTAGATGAGGCCACGGCCTTTTTTCCAGTTGTAACTCACTGGCTTGTTTTCCCTTACTCCATTGCTTATGCGGAACATCAGGCACAACGGCAGAAGGTTCCATTTTTAAAGTCCTTGGTATGACTCGACCTGAGAATCGAACCCGGGCCTCCCGCGTGAGAGGCTGTAGGAGTGCCAGCCATGGGGGGGGGCTGTGGTGGAGGGCCCCAAGGGGGCAAGTGAGTTAGAAACTTTACAGTTTGGGCAAAATTTATTTTTTTCACTGATTGTTGGCAAAAATTAGGCAATTTTCTGGGCCAGGCAGGTTTTTCTAACACAAACATGGCTTACCTTCTCGTCTTCCCTCCCTCCCTCCAGAAAAATAGTATCCCATTGTTATGCCTCTGCAGGAGACTGAAATAGTGTAGATAATGGGATTGCAACAGGTCATGGTACTAAATTTCCTGTGTATGTGTTCACTGTAATCATCTCTAGCATCTGGTTGATACTTGGACAGGGTGTGTGCAGGGACCTGTTTCATAAAGAGCTATGCTGAATCTTAACCTTGTATTAAATAGCCTATTGCAGGATACTAAAGTCAGATGAAAGAGTTTGATTGTTATTTTGTATGAAACAGCCCCAGGTATCGCAATAGCTGGGAAAGACTGAATTTATTGTTGTAATGTTTGTAGGCATCACAAATGTGGAAACTTGCTTCAAAGTCTGGTATGAAAATTTTCCCGTTGGTGCAAGAATCTTGCGATGCACTTAAATTCAGGCTTTTTGTAACACCCAAACCACGTTTTATGAGTTCAGTATATTATGCATTTTTTTTTTCTCACAATTGTAGGCAGAAGAGGAACGTCTGCAGAAGGAAATTGAAGAACTGTAAGTTTACTCACCTTCTATCAAATCTTTAAATAGCAGTGTTTGTTTAATCTGTTGAGGAAGTATAAGTATACCTTCTTCCATCTACCGCACATTGTCAGTAGTATCCCTCGTTAAGCGGCAACAGTACCCTATTCGTACAGAGAGTTAAACGTGACATTCCTCAAATACGAAATTAGACATCACTTAACATTTGTAATGTTATTTTGCAAGACAAGAAAGAAAGTGAAAGCTTTCATTTGTTTCCAGACATTTAGTCATTAGTTTTCAAAAAAATAAACTCTGATGTTATTTCAATGGAAATCATTTTGACTTGACTTTTTGCTTTTATGATGTTGTGCATAAACTTTTGTTCCTCAGCGACAATGCACTTGTTCTGTAGCTTGTTCAGTTTGGGAAGTGTTTCCAGTTTATTAAAAATAAGAAGAAAACTGAAAGGTTATGCCCTTACCTATGGAAGCAGGTGGATCCTGTTTAATTGTTTGTTTTATGAGGGATATATCATACCCCAAACCACAGTTGATAGCAACTCGTTTCCCAAACATATGTAGGAATAACCTTAGAGTTCTAAATACAGTTGATAGATACACTCTGATTGACATTCACTCAAACAATGCAGCTCCACTTTGGTTGGTCAAGAATGACTTGCAGAGCCAGTTGTGTTCCCAATTAAAGCTCACACACACCCACTTGTTTGACCATATTGCCTGAGCAATTTAAACTCAGTGCAGGCTTCTGTGGCTCTGTCTTGGAGGCTGCAGCTGTTTACTGAACAGGTGGTTTAATAGATTAAACTGGAGGAGGGGCTAGAAGTCAAATTACTGAAGGGGATATTTACTGTCTGGTAGAGATTACAGAGTCTTTAATCTTAGTAATGACTTTACTGTTTGACCTAGTGTTTTATACTAACAAGTCACATCAGTATGCTGTTTGGGTCTCCTGGTGTTTTGTCATATTTCCGCAAGCCGCCTGCGATCTTTGTGCAATAGCTGCGTAGCATGTTTCAGTGGAGAAATGAAAATATACTCACAATGTCGTGTTCATAAGTTTGCTTTTTCAAAACAAGCACAGTTACCATTCTTCTCAACTTATTAATTATTAATTTGGCCCGGAAACCGGTTATTCTTCCGTATACATTTTGTGCTTGTTCTAAATGTCACACACATAGACATCATTGACATAGTGTGACATAGGTGAGTTGGGCCTCAATGATAGTAATTCTTAATCTCACTGTATGTGTTTAAGTCACACACTATGCTTCCACTGTGTAAAACCGCGTTTATTTATTAAAAAGTTTATTTATTGATAAGTTTTTTTTTTATTAAGAAGGAACAAAAAGGAAAATGAAATATTGAACATGGAAGGTTCTCTTTGGCATGTAACTTAATGCTATCTAACAGTATAATGAAGAAAGAAAGCAATGTTGAAAGTACACAATGGAAAGAAAAGGAAATAAGTAAGCTGTAGGTGACCGGAAAGACTTTTTACATGGCAGTCATTTTTACTGTATAAAAAATTAGAAAGAAAGACAAAAAAAAGCAACAGGTTTGAAAATGAAAGGAAGGATTGTTTAAATGTTATTCGTAGTACAGGGAATCATGTAAGAATAATATACCTACCTCATGGTTTGTCTTTAAAATAAAAGTTGGTTTATTTTACGTTGTTTCCTCTCAAAAATGGGTCATATCAGAACTCGCCAGACTTTGTCATTTTAAGTCAAGTATGTGGCAAGCATAATGGAATCTATACCTTATTTATATGGCTGCCTTGAAATAGGCAAGGAAATGTACTGGAAGCCATATACACTTTGTGCAAAAACAGCTAGTTCCATGAGACGTCACCATTAAGGCATTTACCTAGTGATGTGTTTCCCTATCTTTGAGGTAGCATACATATAATGGAGATGGCTGAATTGGAATCAATTTATGCAGGACAGCATCTGAGGTAGCCACAAAATTGCAAGGCATACTTACTAAATGGAATAAAAATCAGACTTGAACCATTTTTCAAATAGCAATTACAAAGGATTATGGGATAGAATTTTGGTTTGTGTCATTTTTGTCAATGACAATTTACTGTGGCCAAACGCGATGTGTAGGAAAACTATATCCCACAATCCTTTCTAATTGCTGTTTGGATAAGGGTCTATTGTTCAGCTTAGCCGTGAATTTCAAAACACACAAATATTAGGAACCAAACGCTGCCCTGCTCAAATTGACGTAATATGAATATTTTTCGTTGGAGGAATCATGCCAATAAATCTTTTAAAATATCTGAACCCCACCTGCAGTGGCAGTGTGACAGGAGATGTTTCATACACAACAAGTGCTAAAACTCCTATTTTTGATTCCTGGTAAGACCCTGTGTTCCACCTATTTTACCAACACTCTGAGAGAAAGGAGTTTGTGCCCTTTGTAGAGGGCAGTACACCTTTTGTAGTTAAAGCTTGTGGTCTCTTGTATTTAGTTGGTGTACACACTTACAGAAGTCAAAGCCATCTTAGCTTACCCTACCTTCGAAAGACTTAATACTGATGACACCCTGTTTTTGTATGTATGACCATTTTTGTCAGCAGTAGACTTCTAAAGTGCCTTTTAAATTTTTACCACAATCTTGTCCTAAATATTTTTAAGCCTGGGGAGGGGGCTACACTAGCCCTCCAACAGAGTTGTATTTTCTGTTGCATTCTCTTGTGCTGAGCACCAAGCAAGAAGGCAACAGGTCCCATTTTCAACCCTTTGGTATGACCTGACTGGGATTTAAACCCAGCTGAAAGGATGATGCTCTAACCTCCAAACCATCCAGTCTGCTTATCTTTCTCATTTCTTTGATCTTTCAGGAAGCGACAGGAGGAGTTGAACCGCAAGAACAAAGAGGAAGAGGAGAGGCGGTTGTATGATGAGGAGCATGGAGACCAGCTGAAGAGAGCAGAGGAACTGGTCCTGAAGGAATTTGAGGACTCTTTACTTCAGGTTTGTGCCTCTGGGTGGTCGTTAGATTGGGTTGGGATGTGGGAATCATTTTTGATGAAAAGGATTGCTAGAGGATGTTTATTTTGTAACTGTAGTAGTAGGTGATTTGTTAAGGTAATGGGGTTGAGGATCTATTTTAAAGGAGTTATGCATAGAGAACATTAATAAGGCGATCCATTTGGTTAACAAGTTAGCACAAGCGGATTACCCTTTATGACTGTTTGAGAGTTGGCTCAATTAACTACTGTTTTTGTTTAGGCTACTAAATTTGAAAAGAAGTCTTAGGAAATTTGTGAAAAGTATAAAGGACTGTCATTTTTACTTGCTTTGTTTTATTTTCATAGTTTGAAGAGGAAATTGGTGATGCAGAAGAAGACGCGGTCTCTCGGAAGTCAGATGAAGGACAGAATTATGAGGGGTTCCTTCTTATGAAGAGTGGTAAGTATAGCTAAGAGTAGTGTACATCCTCTTCATGATACAGTTGTAACTAGCTCTACACCTTATGCATATGACATCTCAGAACAGAAAGTTCTTCCCACCCCCCAATGTAGGTAATTGCATATCATTGCAGTCTCCACCAACAAAGGGAGACAACTGATTTGTGTACCGAAGGGATACACGTGTGAGTCTACTTCATGGGCTTCCAAAATAATGTTGTGCGGGGATTGTTTTGCTGCCAAAATGACATCATTTGACATCAATGCATAAGTTCTGTTAAACTTGGGAGAGTTGAAAACTGGTTGCCACTCCCACCATCATCAGTGGTCTGCATCATAAAGTGCCACTGAAATGTTTTATGCATGGCAATGCTTTACAAAGATGAAGGCATTTGTTTTGGTAGTGGGGGCTTGAAGCAAGTATCACCAGATGAACGGAGGGTTCAGCAGTAAGGGAGCACTATATTTTTCAAAGGATGCAGTAGTGCTCTTTTCGAAGAGAAAACAGGAATACTTCACAACTAGAATTATGAGAGGTGTGTAAGTCTCCTTAGAAACAATAATGAAACAGAAAAACTTGTTTAACAGAATATCAAAATGTTCAGAAGGCAGGTGGATGCCGAGAGGGGGGAAGAAATTATGTCTGTCTATATCTGTTTACCAGAAATGATGGTGCATATGGTGAGGGAGGAGGCCTTAATCCATGATTTTTCAAAGGTTATTTTCTTGAGGATAATTTATTTCTGACATATGAACTGTCATGCCTTATCTGGATAGGATCTTTTCATCTGGATGGGCTATACTCCTCACATCTGTAAGCATAGGTGTTCAAGGTAGGGGGGGGGGAGCTGTGGCCCCTGCATTTGGGCAAAATAGTTAACATTTTTGTGCAAAATGTGAGCTGGTTTGGGGCAAACATTGATTAAAATTTAAGGCCAAAGTGCATATCTCTCTCAATTGAAAGTAGTCCCACAGACATGTCTTAAGGTGCCGTGGCCGAGTGGATAAAGGCAGTGGCATTTGAAGCGTTGAAGCTTAGCAACTGGTAGGTTGGGGGTTCGATCCCCGGCTGGGTCAAAGTTAAGTGGGCTTTTCATCCAAGAGCAATCTACGGTTTTCCCATCAGAACTGGCCTTCAAGAAGACACAAAACTTGATCTAAATTGTTGAGTTAGGTTAGCCAGAATTTAAGCGATATATAAGCTTGTCCATTATCCCGCTTCATGTTTCCTTAGCATCATAAAGTAAGTGTCCTTCAGGCCCTAAATTATTGAATTATTAAGAGGATGGAGATATTATTATAT
>WURT03656314.1:26166-38354 GCA_009936505.3 Holothuria glaberrima
GAAAATTTCCCTGTCAAAATAATGATTCAGTTAGGAGCCAAAAAACCTAGGAAATAACATATAAGAGTTCATTTTTCCTGAAATTTTTGCCCAGGCTATGGCCCTTGTTAAGAAACACTGCTCTGGAAGACAAAATCACTTGTGTAAGAAGAAACCTTAGCAGAGTCTCTAAATGGGAGAGGTTTGCAGAATGTTACCTTGTGTAGTTAAAGAGTGTAAATATATTCCTGTCAAGACTTGATAAGTATCATAATGGAGAATATTGATACAATGTCAAATAAACAACCAATCCTTGTAATGTTTTACACTATGTCAGCAAAAATTTGGCAAACTGAACATGTTCATGATTAAGTGTAATTCCACCAATTAGATACCAGTGTTTGTGCAGAAAACCATGACAGGGTTTTCAAATACCATAATGCAATCAGGTCATGTTAGGGTCGTCAGTTTCATTGTGGGCGTGGCTCTGTTGTACAAGTCAAGGTCGTAGCAATGGTTCAGATTTAGTTCACAACAGTCTGGTTGCAATGTGCAAAGTCACAAAATGCATTCAAAGCTTTGATGTTTAGTCAAGTTGATGACAATTATCGAAATCTTCCATGCAGCTTTGACAATATACCACAGGGGCAAGAGAGTTTACAAAAAAGATGAGATACTTCAGAGCGGTTGGTTGACACAAGAAATTGTCAGAGGACCTCTCGGTAGAGGTGTGGCCACTAGAAAGAAACGTTACTTCGTGCTTACCCAGAATTCCTTAGACATCTACCAAGACCCGGACCTACAGCGTAAGGTTGGTGCCGTGGCATTGAGCAGTCTGTGTTCAGTCACTGTACCAGATGATAAGGCTTACAGAGAAGAAGGTATGTCTGCTGCCCTCTATGTGGTTGTTTCACTTCTAATTGTTGCATGTTTCTGTAAGTGTCAACACCAGTCTCATTGTGAGAGCACTTTATCGAGGGATGGCTTGCATCTGTCTTTGGGATTGAGTCAGCTTCATGTGTAAAATCTCCCTGACATTTGTTAACAGCTTAACATTTTTCAGAGATTCTGTACATAAGAGATCTCAATTCTTTATATTCCATTGAACAAGTTAACACATTTTATTTCCACTCAGTATATTTATGTATCCTATGTAACAGATATGCTCTTGCCTGTCTGCCAGTGGAGCCAAATTCGCCAATCATTACGCATTATGAACTTTTCTGCCATTAATTCTTATCGCTTGTAATCTCTGCCCTCAGAAACAGCTTCATGATTATACTCAATCTTTGATATATTTAAATGATCTCTTTCTCTTTACCCTCTTACAGTTAACCTTAGATATATTCTGTTTATCTGTATTGCTGTTGTTATATCTTTGTAACTACTTGTGACCACACTTAATTGATAACCTACTTTCTTTTTCTGTTAACTGTTCTTTAAGTGGTTGTTTATGTCATTTCATTTCTAATACCAACCTTACACACATGATGTGAAGTGGGAAAGTAAATAGGTTCTTGGCCACCATCACGTCATGGCGTGACCTTCTGTTTGTCAGATACATTGGCTGTCGAGTGTTCAACCGATCTATGGGTCTTGCTGTGTATGTGTTTATGAAGCATTTATTTATGTATTATTTTGCTGTATGCATACCTCTTCTTTATACACATAAACAGTCAGACCCTAGGTCTGTGAAGGTTTCATGGTCGTCGTGGTGTTGTAAACATGCACTAAAATGTGGTCCTGTCACCTGAAGTACCGCTGTTGTATATTTAGTATGATATGTTAGGTTTATGTGTGCACGTTAAACATTCACAGAAATGTTACCACCTCCAAGTCCTAAAGAACAGCAAGAGACTCTGCGATTGTCCAGGCGAGGCAGCAGAGACAAAGGCAAGTTAAGCACAGTGAGGGCAACATTCAAAATGCACAAAATTTGCATGCAAATAAAACATTACAGTAGTCTAGATTTTAGAATTTGCTTTGTTTGTGCTTGGTAAAAAGAGAAGTTAACAATACATCTTATAGTTGGATGGTGTTCACTATATCATTGTGTTGCATATTTTGATGCACCGTCCTTTTTGCTAGTGATGATGGGTGATTTCTGATGATCAATGCATACCAAAAAAAAACTGCAGGAAGTGGGGAGCATCAGTCCCCCACCTAACACCCCTTCACCTGACCAACCTCTCCTACACAATGATATGTAGGGTTTCTTTTTTATGCTAGTTGGAAGGACCATGACCGGTTCCTTAATAGACAAAAAGACAAAAAATTTTTCATGGTGGAACTCATGACCAGTGTTCTCCTTAGGATGACAAGTTGCAAAGTTAGGACAACATCTGCTAAAATCCTATGTAGAAAATATTAGTCCATTTCTTTCCTTCTTGATAATTTTTAATTTACACATGCATTAATTGCCTGCAAGGACTATCTGGAAAAGTGTTGGTACAGCGGGCACCATTGCCCTACTGACACAATCCTCAATCCATTTCTGTTGGCAGGTGGCTCCTGCTCCTGTTCATCTAATTTTAATGGTTTGTTTAGTGTTGTATGGAAGAAAAAAAAAGACTGCAAAAAAAAGAGAAAGAAAGTTGCCTGGAAATTTGAATTCCTCCACTTGAAATTTTATTTGAAAGTGGGAAATACTCTTAGGATGCCATGTCATAGCAAGAACACTGCCTGTTAGCTGTAAGTTAACCTAAATTATTTGTTTAGTTTTGTATGGGGCAAAAGAAACACAACAATGAAAAGAAAAAGAAATTTGCCTCCAAATTTGAGTTTCCCCATTTGAAATTTATTTGAATGTGGGGCCAGGGGGTGGGGGTACCAATAAGGTGCCATGTCCTAGCATGAACACTGCCTGTTACATACTGTACCTACATGCCAACAAAATGAAAATGAGCCTTCTCCATTATTGACTAAGCATGTCCGTGCTACTTGAACACATATATAGTGCAAGTGTTAAACATGCAACCATTGAATTATTACATACAGAACAGTTTTACTTCCAACTCATATAGAAGTTTACTATTGTGTGTGTAAGAATTCTCAAAAGTATTTATGGAAAGATGTTCTGGATTCTTAAATAATTGTGACATTTTTGTTCCACTCCTAACACACAAGATAGCAATCAAGGTCTCTATATGGCCTTTGGACCCCCACCAGGTGATTTTGATGGTATTCAATTTTAAAAGGGTTGGGCGATAAAACAGAACAAAAAGATCTTTACCTGAGATTACTAGAAATGAAATGCAGGAGGTATAAGTTGAGCTTCTGTATTATATCCTACGGAAATATTACTTGAACAATTATATACCTCTGGTTTGAGTGTAGGCCTGTATCGCCCAACCTAATAGTCCTGATTGTAATTTTGTGCATTGACATTTGCTGCTTAAATGTTCGTCAGAAGAAAACAAATTTTATTAAATTTTACTAAAAAAAGTTTTGAAGATACTCTGATTTCAAGCTTTTTGGTGCAATTTATCCAACGAATGTTGTCTTAAAGTTTTGACTATTTAATTTGCTTTGTTTGAGCTTCAAGTGCATTATGTTTTGGTGGTTGATTTGTTGTTAATAATCTAACAAAACGGTAATCTTTAGAGTTACACCATCAGTCAGAATCGTAAATTTTAAAGTTATTACTCACCTTTCAAAACTACCTGACTTGATTCATGCCATGCTCGTAATATTTTCCTGCAAAACAAAACAGCGACTGGAGTCACTGATCTGACTCTAAAATAGCTGTAAAGCTTTAACTAGGCTGCTTCACTCAGAACTTCATGCTTCTATTCGAATCGAAGTTAAAGTAGAATTTAAAACATTGAATAAGTTTAGGAATGTTTAATGTAGTCCTCAGGGTGGGAGTGCAGTCCAGTCTTAGGGGAGATTAAATTGTGTTGAATAGTGAAGGGTGCTTAGAAGCTAACAGATGCAGCATTTTGCACATTTTGAAGTTAGTTAATGATCAAGACTTGGTCTGAGAAGAGCTCCCAATTTGGAGTTTGTGTGTATGGGGGTGGGGGGCAGCGGGGGACAGTGCCCCCTCTGGTTATGGGCCTGAGCTGTTACCACATCACTTTATGATGTGGTGGAATGACTTGAATTCAACTCTGCTGTCAGATGATCCTGTTACCTACTAGTTTTAGGAGTGCACAGTTTGACTTGTTTTACTAAATTCATGTTATAAAAGTTTTAACAGAAAATTAAACTGTCCTTTAAACAGAGCAAGTTTTGTTTTAATTTAGGCCAAAATTCTGGAAAGTAGATGTAATTGATATAACTTTTAAGCATTTTTAGTATGTTTACAAGCAAATAAAGAGCTTAGAAAACAGTATGTATCTGTCATAGGCGCTTTTTAATGGCAGATTAGGAAATACCTGAAAGGAAGACAAAGAAAGGGAAAGGAAAAATAGTGTACACCACATTGTAGTTTAAAAATACTGGTATTGCTTAAGGACTTCAACAAAAGTATCAAATATCACACTCTAGATACCAATAGAAGTCTTATTGTATGGTTTATCTTTTTTTCTATTATTCATAGTAAATTAATTTAAAATAAACAATAATGATGACACACTTTTAGAACAAAACAATTTGACTGTGAACAGGGGAGGGAGATGGGGGTGGCAAAGATGACTTAATACAATGGAATAGGTACTAAAGTTCTGCATGTTTTGGTATTAATCATTGTCTTGGTGATAAATTCTCTTGGAGTTTCTTTTCTCTTTACAACTTTTGAGTAAACCTTTTATTCCACTAATATGCTCCATGTTTGGCATGGGAATTAACATCTAGCATTGTTTGAATCATAGCCGGATTTACGCAGTAATTGAGGCAACCCAATATTTTTACTTTTGCAACTAAATTCACAACTGACCTGAAAGGGGCTCCCCTCACTCAGTAGGTTATGGGCCCCTTGAGGTAAATCCAGCTATGGTTCAAATTGTGCATTAATGCAGAGTAGTGGGTGTGTGTTTGCCTGAAATTGGTACTGCCTGCTAATCATATCATCTAGTTGTTTCTTGGTGCCATATTATGTTATCCTTCAAGCCAGGGGTGTTCCCAGGGTAAATGGAGTGTAAGTTTATGAAGCATGCAAGTTAGGAAGAAATGATGCATAGGAAATAATTCCACAAAGGTTTTTATGATTTGAAAATGTAACCTATCCGCACCCTCATTTGTGTCAAGACTGTTTCATGCATGCTTCTAAAACAGCTTTGTTGAGATTTGTTTGGTCTTGGTTCATAGTTTGATTGACAGGTTTGAATATCTTTAAAAAGTTACTAATAAAGTCTAATTTGTTAGTTAGTTAGTTAGATGAGGTTTTACGGCCCAGTTTCTAACCAATTGGTTTAAGTCGGGCCGGCCACGGCCTTTTTTCCAGTTTTGGCTCACTGGCTTGTTTTCCCTACTCCATTGCTAATGCTGAGCACCAAGCACAATGGCAGTAGGTCCCATTTTTAAAGTCTTTGGTATGACCCGGCCAGGATTCGAACCCCCGACCTTCCGGGGGTCTAATATCTAGAGCAGTGTTTCTGTAGTGTTTTGGCAAAGGGCCACTTTTATATAAGTTTATTCATTTCACTTTGTAATAATTGTGGTAGCCCTTGTTTTAATTATGGTGATACATAATTGGGTTCTTAGAATCATCCACCAGCCATTGTAATGCACATCACCTGTTACAGATGGCTCGCATCCCGCAAGTTGTGAACACATCTTGTAGAGCAATAAAATCAGTTTCTCACTTATATGATTCATATTGATGTACCAAGATAGATGTATACATCTTCATTAGTTGTAGTCTGCAAGCATTGGTAGTGTGAAATTTGTCAAGACACTAATAATTTTACATGTTTTTCTCATATCAAACTTTAAATCATCTGTAGTTTATGGTGAGAACGTCACCCTCTGTTGCACCCAGTTTTTACAACACAAGCTCACATGAAGTCACAAACTGTCAATACAATTTATACGATGTGTCGGTATATTTCCATGACCCATTAAGACCCATGAAGATCATGCAAAAGATTGGACTTTCAAAACTAGCACCACAAGAGACCTTATGCATATGACATCACATTACAAAAAGTGCGCCCTCCAATGGAGGCAAGAGGTAATCATTGCTTCTTATCCCAACAAATGCAGACAGCTGATTCGTGTATCTCACTGCACCAGTCGGATAAGCACATAGTCTTCTACGGGCACATGCGAAGTCTATATCATGTGTGCTGTGTAATTTACTGTTTTCTGCCTGACATCAATGCATAAGGTCTATATAAAAGTGCCCATGAACAGACCAGGATCTTGTTTAACTGCTGGAATTCCACCCACTATATCTCCACCCTCTACATCTCCTGTGTTTCTGCTTTCTTCCTGTGAATTGCTATGATGTAACATTGGCAAAAATAAGCACTAATTTTAGAGTCAAAAGGGACTTAGGAAGAAATTTATACTCTTGCTTGTGTTATTATCACTTTAACAAAATAGTGCTTTCACTGCTTTAAGATTTTGCTAGAGAAATAACCGTTAATAAGGGGCTAAAATATTATTTAAAACTAACATTTTACAATGTGTTTAACGAATCTGGCGCTCTTTTGGGACTAGAATGTTTTATTTGATACTTTGAATAATTTTTTTTATTTCTTCACATTCACAATGTCATTTTTCCTACAGGGTCATCTCGTTCCATATTCATTTATTGTTCTCACTGTTTCTCCCCCTCACATGTAGCTAAACCAGAAACAAATGATACGCCCAATACCGATATTATCACTAATGGGAATGCTGCACCTTCAACCAATGCTAATGACAATCTAGATCGCTTCCGAAATAGGGTCTCCTCTGTTGTAAGAAAGAGGAAATCCAGTCGGTCTGGAGATTTTGGTATGTACTGCATGCAATGCAACTAATCCTGGTGGAATTGCATCCATCGTTCTTCCCCTGCTTCCCTTTGCTCTGCTAACTGCTCACGGATGCCTGCATGACCTTCCATTGAATGTTTACTAGTGTCCAGGAAGAATGCACCATTGATAGACTTGCTTGTCTGATCAAACTGTAAAAGTTTAGTCCCATTCTTGGTTGACATGCAGTATTTAAGACCATCTGTTACTTTGCATGCAATCTTCCTCTGTGTAGCAATTACTGTTTTTTTTTGACAGTTGCATTTTCATAAACCAAAAATGAACAGAATTGGAGGATAAAAGAAACAAAGGCAACATTTGCAGCAAGTATTCCATGCAAGTCTAGTTTCTAAAGACTGTGATTACACACAATATAGCAAAGAAAGACAAACCCACTATTTTCCAGCAATTACTCCAATATTTGCAAAATCTTAGTATTAAGAAGATTAATATCTTAAATTGCTTCCTTTAGTCAGCAGTAGTGTAATCTCTCACCTAGCAATTGCAGCTCCCATGTTTCTTCATTCTTACAATCTCAGCCTCCTGATTCGTTCACACTATAATCTAATTATCCCTGAATTTTCCATGAGGTTACTAGATTTCCTTAATGGTCCATTATGTTACATCAACTCCCTAATGTGTCATTGTGTTACTTTAATTTCCTGAGTCTATCTCCCTCCTTGTCACCACCAATTTACACTTGTGTTACATCATTTCCCTAATTTTTTGCCTTACCATTATTTCCTTCTTTTCCATTGTGTTACATCAACTCCTTAATCTTTAATTGTTTTCCTTAAATTTCCTGAGTCTTCCATGGCATTACTTTCATTTCCCTAATTCTTCTATTCTGTTATTTCATTTTTTCTGGAATCTTTTGTTCTTTTCTTGTTTCCTGTGAGTCCTTCATCCTTCCTATGTAGATCCCCATGAATCTTCCATTGTTTCTCCTCGGTTTCCATAATCCTGCAATTATGTTTATTTCAGTTATATAAATACTATTTTTTTGTTACTTCAGCACCCTGAACCTTCCATTGCACCACTCCCATTTCTATAAATCTTCCATATTGCTACAGTACTTCTCTATATCTTTCATTTAATTATTCCATTTTGGAGAATTCTTCCATTCTTTTATTTCATTCCTGTCAACCTTTTACTTCTCCTGAATCTGTGATTGTACTATTTCTCCCAACTCTTTGATTGCATAATCATATTTTCTATGAATACATATCCAGTTTTTTCCATTTTGTTTCTGAATCTTCTATTGTGATACATCAACCCCCTGAATTGCATCATGCATTGTTTCATTAGTTCCCTGTATCTTTCATTGTGTTATCTCATATCCCATGAATCTCCTATTCTATCATCTCAGTTCTCTAAATCTTCCACTCTCTTTAGTCTCAGTTCCTCAGAATCTTATTCTGTTTTTTATTATCCCATGCATCTTTGATTCTTTTTATATGTAAATCTTCATTCTGCTATCTCCATTGTTTTGAATCTTACTTCTCCCATCCTTTATCCCACGTAAATAGTCTCCTAATGACTTTAATCCCCTCATCCTCCATTCTGTCACCCTTACTTATGTCTGTACCTATAATATGCATGACGACAGTTTGGTTTTACCTTTCAACATCACATAATAATTGGTAAAATATCAGGAAATAACGCACAGTACCAAATAGTGCAATACTTTAAGTTTTGTTGTAGAAAAAGCCTAGACCTAGTGAAGACCACAACCTGGCAAAATTTTCTTACATTTTGTGGACTGAAATCCGTGTCACCCATTGGTGTATTACATTACATGTATGTAACCTCGTTGGTTTCCCTTTTAACATCAAGCATGTCATCTAACATTAATTTCTACATACCGCCCTCTCCATGTTTACACCATCCGTATACACCAGACTGTTCTTCTTCATTAGAGGGTATACTGATTGCTTGTGTTGTCATTTAAATTGCTTGCATTTTTAAGTTCACCATTTCATCAATCTTTTTCAAGTAATTGCGTCTTTTTTGGTTTGCTTTTATTTTGTGTCCAAAGTCATTAGACGTGGAAAAGGTGAGTTATGTGTGCACCATCCCCCCTCACCCTCATATCTAGTTGCATGTTTTAACTGCTGTTTGCTCTCTCTCTCTGAATGTAAAAAGTACACATCCTTTCATTGTGTACCCTTCAAAATGCTTTTATGCTTTAAATTTACTCTATTGTAAAACTTTTGGTCTCTTTCACAGTTGCCAATAGTCCCTACAATAGTGGGAAAAAGTATGCTTGTTCAGATTTTCATTTTTTAATGACCTTATTTGTAAAAAAACCTGTAACTTGTCTTTTGTAACGTCTATATAAGATCTCCTATGTTGTAATGATATTCAAAGCTGTGTCCCCTGTTCTGTTCTTGGTACTTGACATCTCTGTCTCTAAGTATTGAACAATCAATCCAGCTACATGGAAATGTTTTTGGATAATTTGTATTTTCTGTGCAATTTACAATGATTTTTATACCATGTAGATGGTAGGTAAATTTCATATTGTGTAACTTGCAATGCATGTATTCTGTGTTTACATAAAAAAAAACCTATACACGGAGCTGATAATATTCAAATTCTATTATGGTTTTGAAATGTTTGGCCTGTTTAAAGAAAACATGTATTTTCTTTATCAAACAAATCCTTCCCCTTTTGCATTTTCTTTAATACATAAAACTGAATGTTTCTGTGGCTTAAATCTCTCCTTGTGCAGTTTCACATTCCTTTTTCTTTGAGTAAAACTGTCACTCTGTAATCTTTATATCTTTTAAATAGTACTAGTAAGAAGACAATCTACAATAAGAGGTAAATAAAGATCATTTCTTGAGCAATCTCCGCACTGAAAGCAAAAGTCATCGGACCACTCTCGACTATTGGCATTCCTTTATTTTTGTCATTAACAAACTGCAGACTCAGATTTTGTTTTGTATCAAGCAACCTGAATCCTTGGCCATCAGCAGTCAGGAAGTTCAAAAATAAATCCCTTAATAGCTACAAATGGAATTTATGGATGTATTTTTTAAAGACATATTGATTGTCAGGTTATGAAATTTTTGTATAAAAAGGTTAGAGAAGTAATGTCTGTCAGATGGGGGTATGGGGACCTTGGCTCCCCGACAGGCTCAGTTTTCAATGAGGACTGGGTTGCTGAACTGGGAGTTTGGTTGCCCGGTTGCACAAATCCTGGTGCCATTCCTGAAAGACATTTGTTTAGTTGCACCTATAAATGGGTTGTAATCACGGGCGGCGATCCTGGGGGGATGGGGGGATATATCACCTCCATGAAATTGGATGGGGGATACTGTACTCTATATCCCCCCCCCCCCAAGAAATCAGCCTGGCAGATCAAGAAATCAGATAACTTTACCTTTTTCTAGACCTTTTACAATAGGCCTGTTTATTCTTTTAGGAAATACTTCTCACGGTTGTCATAGTATCCCCTTGCAAAACCTGAAAAGGGCCTGTTCCAGTGATCTGGGGGTATTTTTGGCCAAAATTTTCTACGCTCCACGCAAACTCATTGTGGCACTCCGCTTAGAGAGTGACTGCTGACTATACTCAGAAATCAGAACATCTAACCTTTTTTAGACTTTTTACAATATGCCTGTTTTTTAAGGAAGTACTTGCTGTCATAGTGTCATGTTGCAAAGCCTGGAAAGTGCCATTTCCAGTGATTTGGGGGTCATTTTTGGCCAAAATTTTCTTTCTACGCTCCGCGCCAACTCATGGTGGTGCTCTACTAAGATAGTGTCACTGACTATATCCCCCCCACTTTCAAAGACGGATCGCCGCCCATAAATGGTTGGACTGTATTAAAATCACTGTGCAGTGCATGAAACATTTAAATATGTATCCTAATGATTCAATTACCACTGGACTATGTTGAATATTTTCACCTGGTGAAATGGTAGTAATTGGTAGATTAATGGTGTGCCAAATTTTATTTTCACTTGTGTATTGGTGTAGGTGATGAACTACTTCAACTGCACTGCGTAAAATGTAGTTAGTGTATGCTAAAATTATGCCTTCACTTTTGTATGATGTATAATTTTATCATGAAATTTGCACTCCAGGTCACATAATCATCTAGGTGTTATAATGATTTATGTACACAACAAAAATAGATTTAGCACAATTGGTATTGGAGGTGCATGACACCATTATATCGTCAAGTGACAGTGTTTTACTCACAAAAACGTCATTTCTTTCTTTGTCATCTTCATCTTCAATCTTTTGTGTTGGTATGGATACCCCTCAAAGATTCTTCAAAAGAAATGTTCTTTTCATATTTTCTTGATATGTTCTAGCTCTACATCAGTATTATGTTAAAGGGAACCTGCATTCACCCCACTCTGAATTGGTATACACTGGTATCCAATGTCACTCATTGGCATCCTTTTAGTCATGTGACAGTTTTGTTGAATTCTTAAATTCATATAGACCAATTTCTTAGCATGTATAGGCAAAATTTATGTTCTAAACAAGGCTTATATTAAGTGGGCACTGGGCGATTTTTACCTCACGGTTCGTTATGTTTTGCTTCTGGTCCGCTCAAAGATAAGGCAACCTGGAGTAGGCAATGTTCTGTTTTTAGCCCCCACTAAAGCTTCGTTGTTTGAACGTATCACACTTTGTATAAATCAAGAATTGCTAAAGGCTACCAGTGGTCATGAAATAGTTGCTTTCGGTTCTGCCAGAAAATCATACAACCGAGAGCTACTTTTTGCCAGCTTTGGCCCTCAGTCTGTGTCAACTTAATATAAGGCTTGGTTCTAAAGTGTCATGAAAAATCCTTTTAAAGGATATAAATACAATAGGACAATTGTACTATGTAAACAGTGTTTGAAAATAATGGTGGGGTGACTGCATATTCCCTTTATCCTTTCAAACTTTGTCCAGTTATGAAATTCATCTACATTTTACTCAATCTTGGACATTCATCGTGCACTCTGTGATCCAGAGTACTCAGAAACTAGCTGAATTTTTTCTGTGCCTGTTGTCTTCAAATCGAGACTTGCTGTGGCTGTCTACTCTTGTGTTACTAATTTTCGTTTTCATTGCATCATTTCTTAATTTTTTACGCCTGTTTGCACTCATCATCCTCCTCGTACAGAGATGCCTCATATCTTACTCAAATGAGAGCCTGTTAGGCTATATAAAGTATTAGACATGTGATCAAAGGATTGCATCATGGTTTCATTCCTCCCTAATTCATTACTCTTTGTCCTTGGGCAACTTGTATTTGTTAATTTCAATTGCCTCTCGCACCCTGGAATACAATAATTG
>WURT03656315.1:0-18605 GCA_009936505.3 Holothuria glaberrima
ATTGTTGAGCCTTATGTAATTCTGGATATAGCTTAAGTCTACCAAAATGAGTTCATCGAAACCTCAATGCATTTTTGTATTCTGGTTATTTTTTATTGTGGATATTATTGGCTGTTAAGTTAGTTGTAGTATTGTAAAAGTGTAACAAATTCTTAGATACCTTTTGTTTCGTACAACAGGGTTGGATGACCAATTCGTCAATGTTTTATGGCTACTACACGAGTGACTACGACAAATACAATGTTTCTCTGGCGTATTTGCTGGTTTATTCTGTCTGTTATATTCTGATTCTTATCGTCCTTATTCAAAGGTTAGTAGCAAAAAATCCTACTTTTGTTCTCCTTCTTCTTTTAGAGGATAAATAAGTACTAAGGGAAGATTGCCTTCTAATGATGAAATTTGAAAGATAAATAACATTCTAAAATGAAAGATGTTCCTTTGGTTATCATATCATAGTGGATATTTTTTCAAGGCTTTTGGGGCACACTGTCAAGCAGACATAGTATATTTAAGTGACCTGATCTGAACATATAAAATACACTTCTTGAACAATTTTCTAGCATGCCTGACATAGCCAACATGATCTGCCCAGTATCTTTATGATCACAAGAATACTAGTACAGTATTACTTGTGCATTGTAGATTCCAGGACAAAACAGACGCACAAGCTACACAATTTTTTTATACTTCAATTGGTTCAATACATTTTGTTGACAGCAGAGAGGTAAAATACCAGAATTAACTAAGACAGTTAGATGCAGTAGTTAGAGATAAGTGGGATATTAAAATCACCCAACTGTTGCCTCTCCACATATTGACATGTAAAGATTACTAAAGGAGAAAATGGAGCATGTCTACAGTGTCAAAAACAGAGAGCTTCGATGGGATCAAGTTGCAGTATTTTTCTTTTTGTCCTATGACTAACAATTAAACTGATAGAAATTGAATTGTATGGATGGATACATAACAAAAGGCTTTGAATTTGTCACTAGATGTCGTAATTGAAACATCATTGATATTTTGTGCTGTAGTTGCATTTATCTTTGTGTTTTGTGTCCTTTGCTGAAGGCAAAAGGAATCTATGCAGTCGCAGTGGTGTGTGTATGTGTGTGTGGGTGTGGGTGTGCTTGAAAACTTGTGTTTTTGAAGCTTAACTTGTTAACAGGATATCTGAAGGTAGGAATTTTGGAAATTCCTCATACTTGGTAAATGGATATGTCATATTCAGAGTAAAATCCCTATTGCTTTTGGTGGAGGTTAGATGTCATGTGAGAGCACTAGAGGCCAAAAACCAAAAACCAACAACCTTGTGTCACGAGAGGTCAAAACCAAAAACGTTTTAAACACGATATTTCAAGGTAGGAATGGTACCTTGTATACTGGATATATGGATTCACCATATTGTAAGAAATGCCCCTCTTGTTTTGGTGTAGGTCATTGAAGGTCACCAGAGGTCAAAAATCTAAACACAAGTTGGGAAGCATAGATGTTTCATATACTTGGTATTTGGATGTGTCACCATCAGTAGATGAATAGTTTTGTTTTTAGTAGATGTCAAAGGTCACCTGAGGTCATTAGAGTTAAAACTATCAAAATCTCAGAAGCTGGTTGTAGACACAATGATGTCAGGAATGATTGATATTCATACTTGGTATACATCTTTCTTAGAGTAAGAGGAAAATGCCCTATCAATTTTGGAGGGTGCCAGAGGTCATTAGAGGTCCAAACTGAAAACTTTGTAATGTGATACAATGTGTGAATTGTCTTGTGGATATGTTAGGTTTGATGAAGTGTATTGTTTTTGGTAGAGGTCAAAGGTTGTCAGAGGGTATTGGAGATAAGTAGTGAAAAGGTTTTAAACTGTTTACAAATGTGATATCTCAAGAGGGGTAACATTGATGAAGCTCATACTTGGCGTATGGATGCCCCCATATTGAGTAAAAGAACCTTTTTATATTTGGTGGAGGTCAAAGGTCATTTTGGGTCACCAAAGGTCAAATGATGTAAACATTGTAAGAATGCTAACTCATGAATCTTATAGTTAGCGTTTTTTTAAACGGTCAGGGTATGCCATGAAAATCATAAATGCAGCTGATATATTTGGTTGAGGTCCTGGAAAGTGAAAGTACTTTAAAATACTTCCAGAGGCAAGGAAGTACTAAAAATTTCAACTTTGTGGTTAAACATTTTTTCTTTTATTTACAGTATATCAAAAGCATACCGCCAATACTTTGTCACTGGGGACAATACTCATGGATTCTACTCATCCAAGGTGTTCACTGGTTGGGACTTTGGTGTCACTGTGGAAGAAACAGCTAAGTTAAAGCATAGAAGTATTTATTTAGAGTTGGCTGTAAGTTGAAAGTTAAAAATTGCATGCCCTAAAGACAGATACTAATCATCCCAGACAGTTCCAATTCTCCCAACTAGGTTACTTGTAGCCCCTCCCACAAATGTCTGCAGCTTCTCCTTGTGCAGACACAAACCTAGTTATTTGCTTAAGGGGATATCCTGGTGAGCACACAAGGCCTTAATTAATGTGTAATTAGAACACTGTCTGTGCATGCTGTGTAATATTAGCTACTCTGCATCTTTTGAATTTTGTAGCTCTGATGTCAGTCAAAGAGCAGTCACCAGTGCAATTGAAACTTGCTTATCTGCAAGTAAAAGTCATACTTGGGGGGATGAGTATCTGTCTTTTAAGTTTTACCAAGTCTTATTACAAGGATTTTATGAGTGGCACAAGCGTTTCTTTTCCAGCAAAATGTCTCCACTGTCCGTGAAGAACTGCAAGATACATCAACAGCATACTTTACACTGAGATTGATTTTCCACAAAAACAGTAGAGCAAATTGATAAATGAATCAAGTATGCATAAATGAATATTCATATTTAAAATACTAATAATAAAATGCAGAGGAAGAGACCTGATAAAAGCAAAGCTTATCAAGATCTGGCCATGTTAAAAGAAGAGGAAAATGAAAAAAGAATAGCAAAAACAAATACAAGTTAAGACAAAGAGTCATCAGCCCAAAGTACATTTTTGGTGTAGGGTTATTAAAATTTTCAGTTGGTTACTGTTCTCTGATTGACATATAAGTTTGAAAATTCAAATGACACAGAGTAACTTACATTCCATACCAATGTAGAGAGAGAGTACTCAAATTACACATTATAGCATTGTATGCTCACCAGGACATGGCCTGAAGCAATAAATAGGTTTGTGTCTACCAGTGTTCGCATTAAGGTGCGGGATCGCGCGATTCCCGCAGCTGTTCTCAAAATCCCCCCCCTCCCCCTTTCTATTTTTCAATGAAACAATTAGCCTAAATATTAGAAATCCCCTCCCCCCCATCTTACTGCAGATCCCCCCAAAAATATGAATGGAGGGGGATTTCTCCCCCAGATTCAAATCCTTAGTGCTAACACTGGTGTCTACACGAGGAGCTTTATACAGTTATGGGAGGAACCACAAGTGGTTAGTTGGGAGCATTGCAGCTGTCTGGGATGACAAGATTTGCCCTTTGAATCCTCTCTCTCCCAGATGCTCATCAGACCCACCTTTCGTTACACAGAGCTATACCCACCCACCTAGAATATACAGCAAATGGGAAAAGGAGGAATGTTAGGGAAGTGTTACATTTATTGCACAATGAATTATCCCCAAGGGTGATTTTAAAAGATGAAAGGCTGGGAAAGGTGGAAATGTTAACCTTTAAGCTATTCCAAAACTTATGGTCATTTACTCTGACATTACTTTGTTACATAAGGGAGTTTGGAAATAGAGAATTTTGCCATATTGTAATATGTATAATTACACATGGCTCATAGAGTAGGGCCCTTGCTGTATCTTTGATGTCATTTGGAGCATGTTAATATTCATGGGCATTGGAGAAAATGCTCATTGTCGACCCTTGTGACAATTCAAGTTTATTGCTACCAACAGTCATTAGGGAGTTACTCTACGAACTGTCTTCTCCCTAGAAATGAAACTAAAAGCTGCAGCCAGTGTTTCTGACTCAAGATGAAACTTAAATCATTTTTGAGAAGACTACTGCATTTTGGCTCAGAGTGGTTGTGATATGACCTGGAAGCAGGCACTGCAACGTGTTTCCCATATTAAGTTCAGAGACCTCTAGGGACAGTTATTTACTCTTCTAAGCATGGACTTTTAGAACCCAGCTCGACATTGGGTGGTGTCCAAGGACATATTTTAGCTCAAATATTAATTCTTAGGAGGTAGAAAGATGATTGCATTTGGAATACTTTGAAAGCCTCCTTTGAAAGCCCTTAGATGAAAACCACCGTAAATTTGACCCAACTATGAATCACATTTCCAGGCTTCCAATGATAACAAACATGTTGGAAGTTACATAGTCATCAGATGGTCATTATCAGTGTGTTGAAGTCCACTTGCTGGTTGATGCAGTTGAAGGCATCGTAGAGATTCAGAGATTTGGAGAGGAGACCGAGGTAACAGGAAGGGAGGGTGGGATGGGAACGGGGTGAGTACATGGTGAAGGTACCATGATGTGCAGTTCGCTTTTCTATGATATCAGATTAGGCATTGTCTCATAATTTAAAGGGAAAATGTAATCATCCCAATTTGGATAAGTGTAGTTGTCAACCCTATTTCATGAATGGCTCTTGAGAATCATGTGACAATGATTTTCTCACTTAATTGTGAAATTTACAAGGTGTAACACCTTGATTTCCCCAGAATATGAAATATTTGAATTCTGAAATATGAAAGATCCTTGGAAGAGAAATAAGAGGAATTTGTGAGTTTAAGCTATTGTTTAAAACTAAGTTTGGGGCAACTACTTACACCCTCAGATGTTGCAAGTAATGGCATACTAATGTACTATAAACTTGGCTGTTGCCATTCAAAGAAATAAAATAGGCTATAGTTCTTCTCTTTGCCAAATTTCTGCACATTTTTATCCTTCTTTACTTTAAACAGGAGAGTCTTAGTTTGAAAAAGAAAGATGAAAAAAGGTCGGTTTTCCGTAGCTGTGGACTCCTTTTCCTTCGGATTTTCACCAACCTGGTGGTACTGGCAATCATTGCTGGGGCGTGTATACTCATTATATACATGTACCGAAAGAACTTCAGTGTTGTAAGTTACATTGCAATGTAAGGTTTTTTTTTTTTTTGTCCTTGAAGGATGTAATTGTCATTTAAATAAACACTGTTTGAAATAAACTCTGACGTGTATTTAAGTAGACCCCAAGCACTTTTGTGTATTTTGTGTATTCTCTAAGTAGAAGCTGGTTGTCATCTTTCTAAGTGACTTTTGCTAAGTTACTAACATGTTTCTCATCTCCCACTCTTTACCTTGTTGGGAAAAAAATGATATTTTTTATCTTTTTATTACAGAACCTTGAAGTATTGTCAGAGCTTGCTGTACCTCTACTTGTAGCAGGATACAACCTGATTCTACCTTACATGTTTACTGTCATAACAAACCTGGAGAGGTACAAAAACCCACGAAATGCTTTGTACATGGCTCTCTTCAGGTGAGCTCAAAAGAAGTGTTATGTAGCACAGAAGGTATTTTAGTATAGATCAAGAGAGACACCATTTTGTTGTTTACAAAGTTATACTTCCTTCCTTTTGTCCTAGATCCCCAGGTCCCTTCCTTCTAGACATTTAGGAAACTCCCACACCACATCTCAGACATCTGGCATGCTTAATTTATGGGTGTGGTTCCCCAAATCCTTTATCCCCCTCTGATTGGTCACTGCTTCTAGCCTGATCATTTATATTCACATCGCATACTGCATATTTGCTATGGACCAATCAGGAGCTCACAAGTTGTATACCATTATAGTAGTAGCCACTGTTCGGATCAGAGCTTCCATGTGTCTGTCAGCAAACTGCAGATACTTTTAGATTTGTGCTCATAGAGAGAACACTTCAGGAAGCATTGTTCAATACACAACCCTTGTCCCTGTTCCCTGGAGGCTTCGACCCCTCTGTCAGCAATGGCACCTTGTATATTTTAATTCACAACTTGTAATAGAAGACTGGTCTTAATCAGTGTATATAATATGATCATCTTTGAGAAGAAAGTGATTCAGAAAAAGTCAATAACAAGTATACTGAACATCATCATCTTGTGTGATTCTTTAGTCCTGCTTCAACAGAGCTCACCCCAAGCCTTCGCAGGAGTGATTGGCTCTAACGTACTTAACAGAAGGTTTAAAGCTTAAAATTGGATGTGAAATGTTGAGTTATTCTTGATCTAAGCGTAGTGGTGAATTTACACTTCAATGTGATTTTGAAGGAAGCACACATGTTTGTATTCTCCTCCCCTTGTAATCTCATTTTTTCACAGTGTGAATGTGTGAGAGAAATGGGTATTAAACCCATTTTACATTTTCCATGGAGAAGTCACAATCCATTTGATTTCAAGGTCAATACATTCACTTAACCACTTTCAGAAATTGAAGCAACTCTCATCAATGTGATTAGATCGTATCACTCCTGTGTACTTCAAGGTCACTTCAGGTTTAATACAATTGTAATTAATTTACTAAAACCTTAAGAACCACATACAGTATAGGGATTGAATGTTAAGTTCACTGGAGCACTTGCATCTTGTTCTTCTCCCACATTGCCAAAGTAAATTTTGGCTTAAATCCTTCTTTTAAAAGCAAACCTCTGTATAAATTTGTACCTTTGTGAACTGCTGTTGGTTTGAACAACATTAAGAAGTTGCCCCAACTGTAACTTAGAACGTAAGCTCATCCTATCATTATACTATTTCCATCATAAATATCTAACTTGCTGTTTCATAGCACAAAATCTTATTTCAATTGTAAAACAGATTGCACAAGATGAACAATTCATTACAACAAATAGTCTCATCAGTTGCAAAAATCATACATGATTTAGCCCACCGAGGCACAGAAATTCAAAAAGAGGTGGCTGTGTTTGTCCTGAAGTGAATTTATTCGGCACTGCTCCTGCCATTATGCCTCTTGTGCAAAGTCAAAGAAGCTAAGCAGTGTTGTTTAGTTGGCCAGTTAGCTATGTTCACATCAGTGATGCTTAAGCTTGTTTAGGTCATAAACCTGAAAGGGAAAATGCAGTCACTGCAATCAGAGTTAGTATGCCCTGTCATTCTAGTTCATGAATGTTCTATTTTGATCATGTGACAATATTCTTGTTAATGAATTGTAAAATTCAGGGAGAATTTCTCCTTGCCTTACCTATTGTTTGTAATAGTTATGTTCAAAATGTCTTCAGAGGTGCTTGTAATGCAATAAGAGGAAATTTGTGAGAGTTTGCTAGGTTTCAAAGCAGATTTTTAGGTGACTGCTTATTGCCTTTAATGAGAATTTTGTGCAGGCTATGGCCCTCTCCCCCTAAACTCATGCACATGAATAAATTTGTAGAATTTTTCATGCAGAAGAAAACAGTATTGTGTATCCATGCACCTTAGTAGTAGTCATTGCAATTTTAATCACCTTTTGCATTGTTATTAGAAGCTGCCATAAAATAATTGGAAACAGTCATAATGTACCCTAAAAATCCAAGCTCTCCTCATTTTTCCAATCCAGGGTGTTTCTGATGAAAGTAGTGGTCCTGTGTACACTAATTGTGTTCTGGCTGCAACAGGTCAACAGTTGTCAGGGAGACATCATTGTCGATACAGATGCTGCTTGCCAAGTGAGTTGTATATTCTGTTAATTGCTTTTATTAAGCCCAAATGTCTGACACATCTGTTAGGGGGCGAATGAGAAGAGTTTTGGCATTTATTCAATCTATTCAATCAATTAATGGTTGCAGAAAGTGTTATAAGTTGGCCATGGAGCACAGATGTGCAACTTTTCTCATAATTGTTACTATGGATTTTTGATTCAGTTTTACACACTCTACAGAATGCAACTAAGCAAGTTACAGTGCTTTGGCTGTCGTTTCAGGTGTGTGATGGCAAAACTAGCAAAACTTGAAAAATGTGACTAACAGATTGTCATAAAGGTCATTAAAAGTAAACAATTTATTCTTATATTAGGCTTTAAAGTTATGTCACAGTAGTCAACATTATTACTATTGATACTTAAAGTACCAGTTTAGCTACATGCATCCCAGACATTCCAATAAAAATGTTACACATTTTATTCAATATGAACAGTAACCTTTCCTGGAGACTTGCTATTACTGTATGCAAAAACAAACAGTGCCTAGGATACAAGTTACCCCACATGATCCCATTCAACACCTGGGCATACAGTGGAGTCAGGGATTTGGCATAAATTATCTTGCTAAAAAATGCAATGTAACAAAAATGGCCCTGAATTCATTTTCTACGTAGTCTTGTGTGTAGTGGGATGAGGTGATAAACAACCCTTGAAGTTTATAGGTCACAATTCCAATTGCGTGTTTATCCCTTCAAAATTAGCTTTGACGACATTCCTGATTTTATACTGGCAGCAATTTATTGCATTTGAGTCTTCATCTAAAGAACAATAGTCATGAAATTGCTTTTAACCTTTATAGCATACATACAGACCATGCAGCTATCCACAGATTAACCTTGAAGAATTTATTATTGGCTCTGCAGGCATTCTTGAAAACAGATTTGCATGTCCTACAAAACATTTTTCAAAGCTAGATATCATCAATTGACATTCCTTTTAAATATATTGTGTTAAATTTAAGTTGGAAGTTAGTTTCAGAGCAGTGTCAATCTCTGAATTTAACTTTAGACATTTCTTGCATTAGTTTCATGTAAATCATACCAAGATACCATTCCCTTCCAAAGTGCAACTCTCATTTGCCATCTGCTTTTTTTTCAGTTTGAAGAAACTTTAAAACACTAAGTAGTAAGTAGTGCTTTAGTTCAAGTAAGTTCCTTCTGTTACTGGAATCTATGGAAATTATTCTGTGTAACCTGCCGGGTGTGGTTTTATATGTATCTAAGCCATGCCCTTGACTGATACCCTACTGTTAATCACAAAGCATATGTTATTTTTGTGCATGGGAGGTGATCCTGGGGGTGTGGGGGATAAATTCCCCCATGGAATTGGATGGGAGGATACTGTACACCATACCCCCACCCCCCCAAGAAATCAACCCAGGAAATTCATAAATCAGAACGCTTTACCTTTTTCTATGCTTTTAACAATAGGATCCTTATTTACTTTTACATGAAATACTTCTGACAGTTGTCATAGTATCATGTTGCAAAGCCTGAAAAGCTAGGGCCATTTCTGGTGATCTGGGGGGTATTTTTGGCTCCAAGCCAATCAGTGGTGGCACTCCTCTTAGATAGGCCCCGACTATACCCCCCCCCCCCCCAATTTCAAAGACGAATTGCCGCCCATATGTGTGTGGATGATACCATTTTACTATTGTTGTTTTAATTCTTTTGACAGTGTTGGGAAACATTTGCCGGTCAAGAGATTTACAAGTTGGTTATCATTGACTTCATTATTCAGTTCCTTGCCACAGCCCTCGGAGAGCTCTTCTTTGCGTAAGCATGAAACCTTCATACCATTGTCATACACAACATACCCTACAATTTTACATGCTGTATAGAATGCTTTTAATAGAACTTACAGTAATATTGTGCTCATTAAGAAATAAACAATAGTGGTCATTAAAACAAGGCACAAAAACAAATTTCCCTGCTGTAGAGTTGGATCATGTTCACAATTTCTCAAACCATGTTGAAATAATCTACCTTGGAGAGAAAGGGAACTCATTTGTAAGCTTCAAATGACCATTGTGTTTTAGTTTACTTTACTATGTGCATTTTGTAATGTTAAATCGAGTAATTGTTAACCCGGTAACAAAACCAAGAAAAGTAACAAATTTGATATAAAAACAGAGTCCTATTCTGCAAGAAATGGTTACAGATATTTGTCAGCTTACCCTCTTGTGTTTGTTCTTTCGAATTTCAAGTGGTAGGTATAGAGAATCTTGAAAGTGGAGAGCTAAGAAGAAAATATTCACTATGAACATTTTCACCATTTTCCAGAGGAAAAAGGTGAATTTTTTTGGTGAAAAATAACTGTACTTCCCTTCAGCAGCCTAAAGAAAAGCATTCTAGTGACATGCCTGTAACTGGGATGGAATTTCTATATTTTAATAAAATGATGCCGTCATAAAGTGTGACCTTGTGGTTATAATATTAGTTATATCTGGGGAATCAAAGTAGCTGGTGTAGTAGAGGTCAGATCAGTGGTTACCAACCTTGTCCAGCTCATCGACACCTTTCATTGTATGGGATTTGGTAAATGCCCCCTTCCATGTCCCTTCTAAAGTACTACTATAAATGAAAAGAAAAAGTTGAAGCACAGGTTGAAATAAAAGGTACTCAAACAGCCTTTGCAGCAGGGCAGGAATTAACATTTGTCTTACAAGGGCTCTTTTTGGACTAGTTGGTTGAAATTTGTTTTTAAAATGGTCTTCCATATACCAACTAATGCCAAATCACCCTCGTGACCCCACTTTTGGGGGCTATTTTGCAAGTTACGGGGGCTAATTGCCCTGAGCCCTCGCCAAATCCTGCCCTGCTTCACAGATGTGGGCCTGGCCCAAGGTAGTGCAAACAGCCAAAGCCATACCACTTGTTCCTTTTGTGATGGCAATCCAAAACCTGCGAGTAACATAGGTGTGAAGCCTTCATTGGAGTAAAGGGTGGAGAAACATTTTTTCTAAAAGAGGGAAATATTTTGGCCTTTCCACTTGTGAAGGATTCCCCCATGAGCAGGGAGTCTAGATAACCTTCTTAGCTGCCTGTGACTGACAGGGCAATGACTTAGTTGGGAACCAGGGACGAAATTGTCAAAATTGTCCGCACAAGAACTAATGAAGCATTTTAAATCCCCTTTTGGACCATTTGTAAATGAGTAGTAACAAGTGAAAGGTATCTCCGATTCTGCTTTTTTTCTTGTCTATTGAGTAGGAAGAAGGATAATAGTGGCTGCATGGGGCTTTTGAAGACGTATGCTACTCAAGGTTTCCTACACCAGGAGTTTTTACAGATAGCCCGAATTTGCATGCCAAAAAACACCATTTTGGGAAGACATTTTAACACCCTGCTTCTTTTTGCATTGCCTACTTCTTCTGTTATTCTTTAATCATCTACATTTTCTGGTTATGTCAGTATGTGCTTATATGAACAGCAAAGCAAGAATTACATTTGCTACTAAAGTGGCAGGACAGTTTTGATCTATGGACCCCATAGACCCCCACCCCCACTTACCTGCCACTGATGAAGATATGGGAGTCCTCACAAGGAAAAGTTTGGAATTCAACACAACAGAGATTTCCTAGCTGCTAGCAGATGAGATGATATACAACTTTGTAGTGAACTTAAAGAGGGAATGTTGGACCTACTCGACTTGTAAACGCCATTTTATTGCATAAGTACTTGAAAGTTCAGATGGAGGAAAATACTTGGTATTCATTTTAGCTCCTTATAAATTTAGTATGTTCTTATGTTTTCAAATGCCTCCACTGCCCCCCTTTGCTCTTATTCCACCCCCCCCCCACTTAGTTGCAAAATATCGCCCTGGTGGGAACCACTTAACTGTGGGTTAGGGTACGAATACAAAACCTATTGACTTATATATAATTCTAGTCATTGTTTGCTAAATGACGTGACCCTTTTGCAATCAGCTAATCAACCATTGTGAGGTTGTCTTCATTATTTATATTTAAGTAAGAGGACCAGGGAAGTATTTATGTAGCCTGGAATAATCAAACTTAACAACTTGAAAAACGATCTGACAAATATTTTTTCTACAATCTTTGGTAAAATCATCACTTATCAGTAATAAAGTACCTGTTTTTCCTGCTTAACTAATGAATGAAATAACAAAATTATTATTTCAAAATTTAATTAATCATTCGTGCAGATTTTTATGGGATTCGGATAATATCTGGTTACAAATTTGTCAAGTCCTTTCAAGACATTTCCTGTAAGCTGATACACATGATTAATTTGACAGCTGTTGCCACATCCACTTTGCCTTGTTAGTTAGTTTAATAGAGAAGACTTCCTCATTCCAAAGAGTGAAAAGAGCAAAACCCATGTTTTAACATTTCCACATCTTCCATATTCTCTGACCCACACAAAGCTTTCTTTCCTGGCAGGAGCTATCTTCAATGAGGTGCACTCCTTAGATGGAAATTCTGTTCCAAAAGGTTATCTGGTTTTTATCTCAAGTACTCAGCAGAGCTATTGTTATATCTGCTACTTTTAGACCATGTGTATGAAACAATTTTGTTGTCCAACCTCAGTGTCAGAGACAGAGACTATCCCTTCAGAGACCAAGACACTGTGTCATAAACTGGAAACTTTTCAAATGAAGTTCTAATCAACTTTAAACACAATTAGCTGTACCTTAGTTCCTTGTTCTACAATACATACTTATTTGAAAGTTTAGCTAAAGGAAAATACTTGATATCTTTTTAAGCCTTCAGTAAATTTAGCATCTCATTTTTCCAAATTGCCCCGTACCTCCCCCTTCAGTTTTACCTCCGTTGCAAAATCCCCCCCCCCCACCAGGAGTAATACTGTGCCCATGTTGGGAACCGCTTGGATTGTTTCCTTGTAAAAAAGATTAGAGTGTACTGTAGGTTGCTTGTGTTTTGAGGGTAAACCACAACTAGTAACTCAGGATGAGAGAAGTTGCAAATAGTGATTTATAATTTCAATTTTCATGTTGGTGGTTTTCTTTCAAAATAGCGGCAAAACCATCTTTCAGAATTTTCAACAAGGTGAACGTTATATGATGGATTTTAAATAACTATGTACTATATTTTAACACTGCTTAAACATTTTTACCATTGTTAAAGTGTTCATAGTGATTTCTTACACCAAAATGTAAACTAGACATAGTTTGCTCTCCAAAAAGGAGGAGAGGGGTGAGGGGAAGGGGGGATGGGAAGGGAGGGAGGGGAAGGGAGGGAGTACCCCTGGATCTGCCAAGCTATAGAAAATGTCAGCTAAATGTAGTGTGTAGTAATCATGTTTCAGATTTATGCCAAGTTAGACCTAAGGGGATGCTCTGAACACAGATTTGAAGCTAAGTTCTTGATCATTGTATAGAATTACTTTTACGGAGGGTGTACAGATGATGTAATAGTTATGTCATGCATCAGTACACGTGAACAGATTTGAATACGTACAACTAGTCATGTATTGCAAATGAGATACATTATGCACCCTGCTTGCAAAAGCAAATCTATGCAATCCAGGATGGTGCAAGCTTATGTGACTGTACATTTGCTTTGTGTAATACAGAAATATCTTGACATCAGAAGATCTTTAGCAAGTGAATGTTAATGAAAATATACTTCACAACCATCCCTTCATTACATCAAAAAAGGAAATATTGCTTATTTCTGTCTTTTTTTTTATTTTAACTTCACAAAAATATCTGAGAATTCCACATAATTGTGTTCAGGATAGACAGAGTCATCCCAGTAACATTCCCAGGTCGAGTCATACCAAATACTTTAAAAATGGAACCTTCTGCCATTGTGCGTGATGCTCCGCATAAGCAGTGGAGTAAGGGAAAACAAGCCAGTGAGCCACAACTGGAAAAAAAGGCTGTGGCTGGCTGGACTTGAACCAATTGGTTGTAAACTGGGCTGTTAAACCTCATCTAACTAACTAACTAACCCAGTAATAGTCAACTTCGTTTCAGCCATCTTGACTCTTGAAATAAGTAACAATGAAATTGTGTCAACTTGAAGCATAGTACAAAACTTGTGGTTAGGATTAAGGAGAAGTGTTAATTTTTTTATTCCTTTGACAGGATTGGGAGGAGGTTCTGTTTTAAGAATCTTGCACCACCAGAGTTTAACATTGCAAGGAATACAATGGACCTGATCCAGGCACAAGCATACACATGGTAGGTACAATTTTCAAGTTTAATAGCCAGCCACTGAAAATTTGTTGAATTGAAAATAGCTTACCACATTTATGCTTCTTAATGGAACAAAAGTTTTGGAAATGTTCTTAGACCAAGAGAAGCCTCAGTAGTAACTTTGTCTTTGAATTCTTATAAGAGGAGAAATAATAGGACTCTTACATTCTCTTGGGCAAGCAGACAAGCTTGTTAATTACTGGTCAGTTTTACATTTTCAATAGAATACAGAGGCTGTTTCACAAATTAAATTGATAGACAAGTGTCCCTACAATCAAAGTAACATATTGGAGTGATATTATAACAGTTATTAAATGAGAAAGGGTGTTTAGTATGTTATTTGTGTATTAAGTTGTATACACATCTTACATGTTATGCCCTGTTTAATCACTTGCTCAGATATCTTGTAAGGAGGAGGGTAAGGTGAGAGGGGAGAATCCTGAACAGCAAGTATACATAGTTGACAATGAAATTTATGCAATGAAACATGCAGGTAGAGATGGTTTCTAACCTAATCTAGCAGTAATGCAAGACTCTTTTTTATGCTTTCAGGATCGGAATGTATTTCTCACCATTGCTGATGGTGCTCTGTATCATTAAGGTTGTTCTTACATTTTATGTCAAAAGGGTGAGTTGATGCGTGGCATCGTTTGTATGGTCCTCCAGCCGATATATGTACCCTTGAAATAATCACTTTTTTGTAAATTAATGAAAGCAGATAAAAAATAAATTAATTATTGGTGGACTTTTTTCTTTTTGTGATACATATGTCAGACTATGAAGGAGAAATGTGAATTAATGTTTAAAGATATGGTAAAAAGCAGCAGTTTTAATTCTCTAGTGTTGACCAAATGTCTCAGGTCAAGGTAGATTGCTTGAAAATTTTGAAATAGCGCTTTAGCTTGCCATGGACTCTTGTTACAGAAAATTTGTGGTCCACACAGCACAAACAGCATACAATTTCATCAGTGGCGTACGCAGGATTTGTCTAAAGGGGGGGGGGCCATGCAGTTCCGAATTTTCCGAAAACTTTTTTTTTTTTTCTTTTTTTGCTTCTGTGCACTTCATTCCTTGAAGACCGACTTCCATTGACATACTTGTACAATCCGAATTCTCGAAGACCTTTTTCTTTTTCCTTTTTTTTTTTTGGTTTTTTGCACTTCAGATTTTGTTCATGTCGAAGATTTTTGAAAATTTAGGTTTCCTTACATGCAGTGTGGTGCCAAATATGCTACATTTTGAAGTGGAGTTTGTGTTAAAAAAATTTATGTATTTTTAGGAACTAAAAAAAAAAAAGAATTGGCATCCGTGAGGGGGGACATGGTCCAATGGCCCCCCTCATGTACGCCAGTGAATTACATAACATATGTTTGTTTTTGTGAGGGAATCTGACCCAGTTAGTAAGTTACAGAGGTATGAAAAGAGAAAGAAAATTGTGTGTCATGAAATTGCCCACGCTGCACTCTTTTTCTCCAGTCTTTCTGGTTGTCAGTTTCTTTGAAGTATACCATGTTATAATCCACTTCTTTCAGTTAATAACAAAACTCACACAGCAGTTCCATCTTTAGTCTCTGAGACAAGTTTTGGAATTAGAGGGGGAGGGGCAAGATGGTATAAGGGCTGAGGCAAAGATGTTGTTCAATGAGGCCTGTTTAAAAAAAAAAAACAAATTTAGTGACGGTTACCCTCTCCTAAGTTGCAGTGTTAGGAGCCCAGAGAAACCTTACAAATGCCCTCATATTGTTTCATGTTTTATTTTGCTTTTAGACAAGCGTGCTGTATAACTGTAAACCATCGAAACAAGCTTGGAGAGCTTCCCTAGCCAACACTGTCTTCCTCATTATCCTCTTCCTCTTCTTTGGTATTTGCGGCTTCTCTGTTGGATATATCATAACGCAGTGAGTTTACGTTTCTCTGGTGACATTGTTTTATTCAAAATTTTGTTTGTATGGACAAATGTTTTTGCATCAGACTTGTTACACTTGAAAGTATCTGAAGAAGACTTTAAGTACTTGAGTGTGTTCTGATATTGGTTAATCTAGTGATCCGTCAGGGCCCTTAAAGCCAGTGAGCCATCAGGCCCTTAGAGCCAGTGCTGATATGTTTTCATAACCTGAAGCATGATCTCTCTAGTATGGATGGCAGTCCATCTCTCAATAACCCTGGAGCCCAAGCTGGTATCTATTTTCAGCAGGTGCAGTGAAATTGCTGGCAACAAAACTCACCACAGCAGTCCAGTAAGAACAGGAATCATAACCTTCTGATGGAGTTGTAAACAGTACCACAAGGCTACTGCATCTCTATTTTGCACTTATACTGTGGTACGTTTATTTCTGCATTCATAGTTATAGGTATAACTTTTTTAATTTGCTCTGACACTTGTGTGTATATTCTTGCCAGACTTGTAATCAAGTCGCAGCCCGAGTCACATCCCACCAACACTACTTGAAAAATTCTGGCAATTTTCCCCTATTGAAATAACACATGGACTCGAGTCAATGACTTGACTTGTGTCCCTAAAATAGCTCCAGTTGATGTGACTTGCTGAGAAAAGAGTGACTTGTTTACATCTCTGATTCTTGCATTAGAAGTCTGATGAGAACCACTGTTGAAGCACTGGTAATAGAAAGGGTCAAGTTTAAATTTCTACTTTTTCTAAAGAAAGATAAGACTACACTTTTAGAACAGTATTCTGCGATAAATGAACTTCAGTATACACTTTTCGTCATGTTTTCAGTTTCTACATATTATAGGCATACAGCATGATAGCTAAAATAGTTGATAATGAAGGCTCATTTCATTTTAAAAGGTTGAAACCCTCTGAAAGCTGTGGACCATTCCGAGGGAAGGCATCTCCATTTTCTGTGATTTTGGATAAAGTAGATCAATGGACAGGTTTCATAGACACTCTTCTCAGGATTTTGACCTCTCCAGGGTTTATCTTGACTATCATCATTCTCCTAATGTAAGTATCAACTCCTAGAAGTAATATTTGAACCACATGTTGCAGGGAAGGGGGAAGTTTCCCAACCCTTAACTAAAACCAGCAATTCATGATGGAAAAAACTATGATATGTTAGCATATTTGTTACTGGAAAGAGTGTAAGTCCTTTTATAAACTTAGAGCAAACTTTATGCTACTGTTATAAGCAGGGAAAATATCTACCCCCGGTTTTGACAGCAGTGGTTGCCATTGCCTCTGCCACAAGGGTGGAATGTGAGGGAGGTTAGGGATATTACTTTTTATTATCTCCACTAGCTATTTTTAGCTCAAACCAGCTACAGCTGTTTGAGCTATGTGATCCCCACCATCACTCTATCCATCTGTCTGTCTGTCTGTCCATCTTGTCTGTCCACAATTGTTAAAAGTGCTCTCAAACGCTCAGTGTTCGATGGATTTTCATGAAACTTGGACACATTGGTCCTTGGTAAGTGTGCTACACGTGACCACCTGGAAGTTAAGGTCAAAGGTCATTTGGGGGCATTACAAGCCATTAAAGCAAAACCTTCAAAAGATATCTCTTCATACCCAGAACACTTTATGATCCTGCAAGAGGTTGAGAATGTTCCTTGGGTAGCCTAGTTTTAAGTTGCACAAGGATTTCAGATTAAATGTCATTTGGGGTCAGGAGAGATCAAAAGGTTGGTCTGTTAAATTTGTGCAAAAATGTAAAACTTGAATAAATTGATGCTTGGACCATGGGCCAGCTGGTGTGTTCCGAATTCTAAGGTGAAAGATTATTCAGGGGTCATTTGGGGTCATTATTTGTAAATACGCCAAATGCTCCTTTTTGATTCCTTGCCGAAGGCAGGCAAGGAATCTATGCGATGGTGATGTCGTGTGTGCATGTGTGTATGTGACGCTTAGCTTGTAAACACAATATCTCAAGATAGCAATGACCGACACTTTTCATATTTGGTATATAGATTTGTCATGTTGAGAGGAAGAACCTATTGTTTTTGGTAGAGGTCTAAGGTCATTTGCGGTCACCAGAGGTCAAAAACCGAAAACCTTGGAAACATGATATCTCAAGATAGGAATGACTGACACTTTTCATATTTGGTATGTAGATTTGTCATGTTGACAAGAAGGATCCAATCATTTTTTTGTGGAGGTCAAAGGTCATTTTAGGTCACCGGAGGTTAAACTGCGAAAACCTTTTAAATGGCTTGTAAGCACGATATCTCAAGATAGCAATGACCGACACTTTTCATATTTGGTATATAGATTTGTCATGTTCAGAGGAAGAACCCTATTGTTTTTGGTGGAGGTTAAAGGTCATTTGAGGTCACCAGAGGTTAAACTGCAAAAACCTTGTAAATGGCTTGTAAACACGGTATCTAAAGATGGCAATGACCGACACTTTTCATATTTGGTATATAGTATTTGTCATGTTGAGAGGAAGAACCCTGTTGTTTATGGTGGAGGTCAAATGTCATTTGAGGTCAGCAGAGGTTAAAAACAGGTGGAGGGAGTCAAACACTGAAAACCTTGTTAACAGGATATCTCAAGGTAGAAAGCTTGGATAGATTCCATACTTAAAAGAAGGGTTCAAGCAAAAATTTATTTTTCATATGTGAAAGAGGAACTAAATCTGTGCATTTGGTGAAACTTTCATTCAAATCGGACATGTATTACTTGAGGTATCAGCAAAAGAAGTTACTACATTTATGACCCAAAGTGAGCTTGAGGCAAGTGGGAGTTATATC
>WURT03656325.1:0-18602 GCA_009936505.3 Holothuria glaberrima
GCACTCATCATAACTATCCTACAAGGGGAAGAGATTATCTGATACAACCTTTCACACGAACAAGGTTTGCTCACTCTACGTGAGAAGTTACGGTGTTCACCTCTGGAATTCCCTTAATTCTAAATTACGAAATTCCCCTAATATTAATTTGTTTAAGAAGTACTTCTAACAATTTCTGTTCTCCTTATATCTTTTTAAATAGACACTTCCCCTCCCCTCTTCATACTGACATTGCATGGAATCCTTCCACTTTACCTGTTGTCATGAAGGAGTAATTTATCCGTTTAACCTAGAATGGATCATTATTATCTGTATCATATAGAATGACCATGTAGTCATGTAGGCCTAATATAAATGGAAGACAAGGCAAACCAGCTTGTAATGACTCGGCATGTCGGCATGTGTAAGAAGACTTTAAACATAGCTTTTTATACCAAGTGTGGTCGTAGACTAATTCAAGATGCCTCTGAATACGTATTTATTTACCTGTGAAACTTTGCGTTAGATTTATAGTCTTGGGACATTTCATTTTGTAGAGCAGTGTTGTTGGCAACTGTATCCTCTCTTACAATTGAAAATGGATTTTTGTTTAAGATAGATTGACACATATGATTAAATGGAAACAGCATTACTAGTGTTGTTCGGAATTATCCATTTGCATATATTTAGAAGGCTTCATAACTTGTAGTCACCGTGTTTTCATCCAATGGACTGATAATCATACTTTTATTTGTACTTATGAAACATACAATATACATCTCATGAAACATAAAGATATAAGGAATATAACCATAGTAAGCATCAATTGGCTTACTTCAATTGGCTCGAGTTGACTTTCTTCACTTTACAGTATGTATCTAGACTTCCCCCTCCTGAAAATCAGGATAAGCACAAAAAATAATTTCACAAATAGTGCATTTTGCAGATATTGACTCTGCAGATTCAGAAGAAATAATCACCGATGATAAAGTATCCGTCGAACTAGCCAAGGTACCTTTTGGTGCCTGCTCTAGTAAAGTTTGAGTATTTTCTGACACCTGGCAATGCTAACCATGTATCCGTCAATTTGTCCACGACACTTTCTAAAATTTTAGAAAGGCTAGTTTTCAACAGGGTACAAAACTTTCAAAGCAAGCATGAAGTGCTCTCTAATTGTCAATGTGGTTTCCGTCCAGGTCACTCTTCCGAAACTGCTCTTTTTGATGCTATTGAAAAACTAAACAAAGCTATCACAAATAGGCAGACTTCCATTGGTATATTTTTAGACTTGTCAAAAGTGTTTTTTTTTTACCAAACTCTCCCACTACGGTATTAGAGGACCCTCACTCAATTGGTTTAAAAGCTATTTGACTTTCAGGAAACAGTACACTCACTTTAAAAGTGTTGACTCTGATCTCGCTACTGTTCGCTGTGGGGTTCCACAAGGTTCAATCCTACCTTGGTCCACTCCTCTTTGTAAATGACATAACATCTCTTTCTCAAAGATCTTCACTTGTTTTGTTTTTTGATGATATGAACATTTTCTCTCTGATGACGACCCTGATGCCTTGGAAAATACTGTTTGTACAGAACTTAGTAATTGCTGTAATTGGTTTTCGGTAAACAAGCTATCCGTGAATATCAGTAAAACAAAGTTAATGGTTTTTAATGGCTATAGTGTAACAATCATTACAATTTCAACAAAAATATAAATGGTGACAAACTTGAATTAGTTAATAAAATAAAATTCTTGGGAGTAATTATTGACTCCAAACTAACCTGGCATGAACACATTCACTACTTATCCTCCCATGTTGCAAAACGAGTCGGTATTACTGGTAGGCTCAAATACATCCTTCCCAGAAGTGTCTAACGCACCTTCCTTTACAGAAAAATGTGTGACAATTAGTTCCAAATCCTCAGTTTTCACATGTGTCCGTCATGGTTAATCACAGGTTTTTGCTTGAAAACCTGTGTTTTCCCTTGACATTGACACAGGTTGGTCAGTTGCCACACTTTACCACATGTTTGACGCAGGTTTGACGCAGGTTTGCCACAGGTTTTCACAGGTTTTACATGCAAAAAGAATGACGATTAAAACCAAAGTTAACAAAGAGTTCTGAGACAAAACCTGTGGTTTGAAATTAAAGGCAGGGAAAGGTGTGTCAACCTGTGTCAAACCTGTGTCCAGAGGGTTTAAAAAACACAGGTTTTCCACTCAAGAACGCGTGGTTTCTTTTGTTTTTCACTTGTGATCACACGTGGTCACAGACACAGGTTGACACACCTCTTTTGTAAGGGTTGTACTTTAGTTTATCCACATTTCACTTATTGCAGTACAGTGTATGGCCTAGTAACAATAAGTCATTTTTAATAGTATTATTCTTCTACAGAAAAGGGCTGTAATTCGACATATTTGTCACTGTGGTCCACGTGATCACACAGATCCTCTTTTCATAATGTTGAACTTATTAAGACTTAACGATATTATCAATCTAGGAATAGCTTATTTCACCTATCGCTTCACCCACAACATGTTACCACACGCCTTCTCCAACTTTTTCACAACTAGTACTCATGTTCACAGATACAATACACGTAAACCTCAGGCTTCTTCTACACACTGTAAATTGCATATCTCGTTTCCAATTGCGCCTTCGGCATTGTGCCATTAACCTTTGGAACACCCTACCCAAGACTTTAATTGACAGTCCTAGTTTCAGATCTTTCAGGATTAATCTAGTAATCTATATCTAAATACTTATTGACGTTCAACTTTCTGGAGCGCTGCTTTATTTTTTTTTATTGTGCGAAAGCAGGCCCCCTAACTTGTAGCCATGTATGAAAGAATGATGGTGCTATGAGGAGGGGGGGGGGGTAAGTTAAGCATCTTATTGAGTTTTTGTTGTTTCTTTGCTCTGCTATTGCACTAGGGAGTTGAGCAATTCGTAAGATCCGTGAGCGAGTTTTTGTTCAACTTCCTTCACATCATAACTAAATGATTTATTCAAATTAATGTAAATATTGTATATATGTTTGTATATATGTATGATGTGAAAAACAAATAAATGAAATGAAATGAAACTTACGGTTCTCCCCAGGACTAGTTTGATATGAAACACTGGCAGTAGGTACGATTTCCTTACTTTTAGCTACTAGGATACGCACAGTACAGACTGTGAAATGCAGCTTTGGCCTCCCCCTCCCCCAAAAATGGTTGTTTGTCCTCCAGACCTGCCCAAAAGGGCCATCAGGCGGGCGGTTTCTCTTTTTTTATTGCTTGACTCCTCACAGGAGAGCACAAGACAATGAAGCATATGGACATGTGTTTATAGGATGAACTGTTATAGGGTTAATTGCTAACATAATAGCATTACAAATTGACAATGGGATGTGCAAGTGCTTTTATATCCCTTCAAAGTTCACACTCCATAGGGGGTCGAGAAGACAGCTCCCGTGTCGTCCCTCTCTCTCTCTCTCCCTGACCAGGCCGGGGTCGTGCTGTGATATGCTGCTTCCCGGACGTCAAGCAATCCTCTTTCCCAGTGTCAGCTATGTTTGAGGCGAAGATCTCTTTCAATTTTGAAGAGATCTCCAGGCTGCACACCCGATCAAACACAACTTTGACACCATTTTTGCAGTGCACGCCTAGTGTGTACGAAGCCATGCCAACTTCGGGGTACATATATATGCGCATTATATTCAGACCAGAGCATGTTACTGTAGTTCACAGGTGAGAAACAGACTCTGCAGAGTGCCCACTCTGATCCTATAAATCAGACTTGCCGTGTAAAATATGCAGTTTCCATCAAACATTATGAAATGAAGAAAGAACATTAATTTCAGTAATTTCTTCTGACATTCCCCGCCACATGCTGCAAGCCTCTCCGATCGCACACCTATGTGATTAAAAGATATCCTCATTTCAGTCCCTCACGTAGGCAGTGAACACATTAATCCCAACCTAACACATCTGGGAGTGGCAATGTCGATTGAAGAAAACTTCTGCTATTTTGGTAGTATGAAGGTCTCACTGTGCGCACAGTGAACAGCAGTAGCTACCAGCGGCGTAGCAAGACTCTCGAGAGCCCATGGACGAGGGACAGCGAGGGCCCCAAACCAATGGTATCATAAATCCATTTTCCTAAGACCCCTCCAATCTCTATAGGGAGGTACGGGGTAAGAGTGAGACATTGCATGCTTCAGATCCGGAACCAATCCCGTATCCCATTTTTGCCTGCTTCTTCAAAATCAGTTCTGCAGTTGTTGATAGCTTTGTGGTTCCTTTCTGGTCTGTACTGGGTGGACATACGATAGGCAGAGCTACAATTATTTGAGGATTTTTTTTGCGCATTTGGTATGGGCTATTCAGTGCAAGGTATTTCAGTTTCAGTATATATACCGTTTAGGATGAAAAAATTCGTCGGAGAACGTATAGGTTTGTGTACAACACAAAAGGCCAAAAAACAACAAAAAAAAAAGGTAAAACAATACGAACGGACGAGAAATTACGTGCAGGCGGTCGAGGACTTACTATTTTTTTTTGGCCTTAGGTATCGTCTCATAAAGAAAGTAGTCCTTACTTGCTTTTCGAATATAATGACTTACGAAACTTTTTAAGGAACTTATTTCTATGATATGAAGGCTAAGAGGATTCCACAATAAAACAGCGGAATTTGTTTCTGTTTTCCTAATCGTTATCGTACAGAAAAATACAATGAAATGATGACTTCCTATAAGATGCCCATGAAACAGGTTATTTTCATTGTCAAAGTTGGAAAATTCAGAGAATGAGAAGACCGAGGAGAAATAAACACAGTCTCCAGCTGTTAAGAATTTATTACAGTCAAAATTTGTCTTTTTTTAAACAAAGCTTTCGTTTGCATCAGATAAATGTAACTTGATGTAAGTCGCATATATGTATTAAATAATCATGCCGAATTGCTCTCCCTAAAACTGTCATTTGCCTTGTTCTTTATAGATTTATATGTCAGGTGAAACAGTCATATCAAAAACACGATTTACTCAAACATCTTCCACAGAAATTCATTTCAGAACTCTTTGCATTGCAACGGCCTTATGCTATTTGGGACGGAAATATTACGAACCCCAATTAGTTAGTAGGATGGAGTGTTTTGAAGCACATCTTTTTTTAGCGCAATCAAGACAGCATGTCCATTTGGGTGTGAAAAATGAATGTGTCTCAGGGGATGTCACAATGTGAGATATGCAGGTGAATTCGAGTGTGATATAGTGACTAACCACCTCTGAAAGCAGAACATGAATTTATGCAAAATGTCAGTAATTCTGCAAACTGCAGCAGAAATAATCTCGCAACATACATTTTCCATCAAGGTTGGCAGATTTAGGAGCATGTGAAACATCTTCCCCTTCAACGTAAAAAAACGCCTTTTAAATATATATTCAGCCCCCCCCCCCCACGAAGTTGCAAATTCAAGAAATGTTGAGTTGACTTCTTTATAGGATACATATTGCACAATTTACTGAAATATAATCAACTAGGGCCATATTGCACAGAATTACATCTGGGTCACTGTAAAATTTCTTGTTTTCTGAACCCATCTGCGAGGTTTTTCCCACTTAAAGACATGAACTGGCTGTTGTAACAGAACATTTAGATTGGAAATGAACAATAAATGTCATCTTGAAGATCTCTTTTACTTCACTTATTATTCTTTTCATGTTAATTTCTGTACATTTGTGCACTAAAATATTATATCGCTGAACCTTTACATATTAAGCGATTAGTTACTGTTACCAAATGACTTTAATGCTACTGGCTGAGAACCTTTAAGGCCTTTGCTTAATGAACTCTCTCCCTTTATCTTGCATACTTTAACACCTGTTAAGCCTGAACATGTTTATTAAAAATGTTTCCAAACTTAGGAAAAGTTCTGGGTAAAAATATGGGCTAGGAAATACCTTCAAAAGTTTTCAAATAAGATAAAATCCGGTTTCGAACCAAACAGGGTTGCACAAACTTTCTGGGCCCTTCAGCGGACCCTTAGACCTCAGCTGTGAAGGGCATTAATAAAGTCGACGTTGGTCGTAATGAAATACACTATTCCCGCTTCCATCGTTGGCAAAAATCTACCATCCACGTCTGACTATGATACTTGTGTCAATTCCATCATCAAGGGTCGAAAATAGTTTTGCCCACGAGAGCAAGCTCTGATCTCGTTAATGTAACTTAGTAAAACGAGAGGTCTCTGTGTTAAACTTTTTGGTGCGTCAAATAAATATAAAGTACATCTTTTGCAGCATGACCAACTGCTATAAAACAATGATTAGGACAACGAAGAGTGGGTGTCATTCCTTTGTTACCTTAGGGACTTGCTGTACACATGTGCATCTTTCTTAAGGTCCCTAGGTTTGATATTATGGGGTGAGACCCAACCGTTACCCCGAAGGGGTCCTGCCCTCTAAAGTAGAAAGGTTCTCTGATGGAAAACATGACATAACGTGACCATACTCTCAGCCGTCAGACCCTTACATCAAAGTGCTTTATCAGAAATCTCCCGTATTGGACTTATGGAAAAGGACAGATGCCACCTAGAATTAATGATTCCTGTACAGTGCAGGGACTTATTTGGTTCCCCGTACAATGCAACCAAGACGCGTCTTAACTGTCCATAGGAAAAATGGACTCATTGCACACATGAGCTCGTATATATTAAACATTCTATTTTTAGAACTTGGTCATTACAGAAATCGATGGGCAGCTGGAGCAAGAGAGACTGAAAGGATAAGGTTTACTTAAAAATAACAGCGTCTGAAAGGATAAGGTTTACTTAAAAATAACAGCGTCAGGACCGTAGGTCGACGAAGACAAGGTATTTAACGGGGCGAGATAAATAAGTTCGTGGGGGCTAAAAGAGAATGTGTGCTAAGTTGCATTAATTCAGTAATTCTTTAATTTTATAAGCGGGCAGCAATGTTTGTAAAGGCACACGACCTCTTACCGCTCCATTATTTAACCACGGGTTTGAACATCATCCACCGGGCCAAAGCTTACGCTATATGCACAAAACAAACATAGAGTAAACCCTTTGTTATTTAAACCAGTAATTGAAGAGTTACTCACGCCTAGAATATTCACGACTTTCCCCAATTTCAAATATTTCTTACTGTAAAAACTTGCCTTTTGTCCAAACCAAGGTGGTTTGGAATAGATAAGCTTTTTGAGAACCTTTGATAAGGCGTGCAGAGCAGATATAGGTGAATAATTTTGTCGAATGAGTCTCCAGATGCAAAAATTATTGAATTAATCCGAGCACTTTCTGCTGTCCCGTCAGTCCTCATAGGTTTTCTTTTTAAGTTATGCACCTCTGCACTTTTAGAAGCTGAAAAATTATGCATATGCCTACGTTATACGTACCTTACTCCTTTGTACAATACAGTTGAGCATTCTTCGTGTCGGCAATTAGTGAGCAACAGTTCAAATGCAAACAGTCATTATTCGTGGAAGTTTGAGTTTCTGTGATATTTGGTATTCATAAAAAGCAAAAACTGTACAGATCACCATAAAAAGCAATCCTATCTCCGTTCTCAGTGTAAACGATAAAAAGAAATATTGAGAAAAATACCCAGGAATGCATAAAAAGTCACCACATATGGATTAATCACCGTACGTAATATTACAATAAAAACATCGAAATGGTCTCAGTCGAAGCTATTCCTCTTCATTTAGTTAATAATTGTCTCAAATCTTGACCTGATTTGGCCATAACTAATCTGTTTCTGGTTGCGTGTATTAAAGCATTAGCTTTTAACAGCTGTAATATCACAAAAATATGAACTGGACAAAATGTAATACCACTAAATACTCTCAAGCTTTACAGTAAGCATGGCACCAGGCACACTGTTGACATGTCTCAACTGAAAGTACAAAAAAGGAACGTGGCAAAATTTTGAAAAAAAACTGTCATCGTTGTTAAGAAACAAGGAAGATGTGACCATAGCTCAATTTGTTTTCTTTCCCGAAATATATTTTCTGCATGGGATGGTGACGGATACCGGAATAGAACCAGGTAGACCCAAATCCTATCACGACGTCTTTCATTTGGCTTTATGCATGAGTTGCTAGTGAATTAATGTAGATAGCCTATTCGGTGCATGTAACGTCTTGCTTTTCAACTCCAGTAATGAGAAAGCAGAGCAGAATTGTAATTGATTTTGTTGTTATTAATATTTCTCATTACAGTTTACGCTATCCAGCCAACTTAAATATTGACCTTCATACTTGACAATACTTATACATTTAAGTTTATTTTATCATTTCTCAGTGGCATCAAGTTTGACTCACACATACTGGACAGTACATGATTCTGCAACGCGCCACCAAAACTTATGTACGGTTCACACAGCTTTTAAGTTTTCTCAATTAATTATTCATGAACTCTTACACTGGAATTATAGTCAATGGAAAACAAATGATCAATGTATTTACAGACAAATTATCCAGCTTCAAAATAACAGAAACGATAATAAGCACCTCTCAATTCTACGAATCTTCACTATTTTTCTTCTTTATGTTTTTTTTTGGCTACAGCTTCCTGAAGTCAAGTAATCCGAGCTCCTTCCCCCTACATGAAAATGCTACCAGAAATTACCCAATCAACGCTTTGGAGACCGGAAGTCACCCCCCCCCTCCGCGTTCGTGTTTACCATAGGCTTCAATGGACACTGTGCACCTCCTGCCAGTAGGGAAGAACCAATTAGGTCGGTGAATTTAGTCGGGCTTCTTTAGGCACTCGGCAGAGAAGTTTCTGCGCACTTGATTGTTGTACTAGGGGTGGTTTCAGCAGGCACTAGGCACCCCTTTTCTCATTCATTGCTGACAGAACACTCTGAATACATATGTCATAACTATTATCTTAAGACACCTTAAACACACTTAATCACAAAACCATAATTTTAAGGCACCTTAAGGCTAAACAACAAAAAGGGGCTTCTCTTTGTTCTAAAGTTTCCCGGCAAGGCCCAGGTCCGCAGACGTAAATGCTTTTTCGATGTTATACTGTGAGGACTTTCCCTTACCACCTCAGCTGGTAGGATGTTGTCTCAACACTTATTCCTACTGGGCAACATAGGTGGAATTATCATTCTGTAGCCCAATGCAAACCTAACTTGATCCGTCGCCCTCACTGACATTCCCAGGCCCTGAAAATAATTAAATCGTCTGTTTAACCCAGCCAGGTGAACAAAATGTTGGCATACTGTACAATGTTTCAGTTTCGTGGTCTTCTGAGGGCGTGCCCGAAGCCACTACAGTTAGTTGACTGCATCATTGTTATGGTCACAATTTTAAATACCCCAGAGCTTCAGAAGGTTTCCCCCTGGTCCCCCACAGGAACCATTCGAAGGGCTTCTGGGTTCCAGCGCCTAAGAGAGTGCTTTGAGTCACCACGATGCCCCCGGCGCCTCTCAGTCCTTCATTTTGATTTGCCTTCAGGCAACACGTTGTGCCCCTCACTTCGAACAATCTAGCAACACCTCTACAGCAAATGAAGGACATGAAAGAAAATGCCCTGCAGGTGTTTGTGATTGGAGAATTTTCTTATAATATCCCCAACAAAAACCATACAACCAAACTTGATATTCCTAATTAAATTAGTCTTAAATAATCCATTCCAGCCTCCGGCTGTATTTGGCATTCTTTCGCTAAAGCATTGACGAGACCCAGTACTCATTTCCAGGAACAAAACACGTTTAGTAACAGCGCACTGTTTTTAGCTTGCTAGTGAGAATGCAGCCCATAAGGTAGCACACCACCACAAATCAAGGGGAATCCCAGCGAAGGAGGTTACCCTACGAATTTAACACCCTAGAAAAACTTTTTGAGGGACCAATTAGAACATGTTAATGAAGCGATGTGTTCAATATGTGATGTGTTTGTGGTAGAAAAGTAGTTGAAGTACTCATTCTGCAAAACGAAAGAAAATTGAAGGTATTTCAGGCACTTTTTTGCAATATATCCTTCCGCTATGCAAAACGGCATTTGAATGAGTAAAAAAAAACAGGAACCACCACTCTATTATACAGGCCCTTCTAGCTCAAAATTTCTACGGTCATGGTACACACATTTGAAATCGTTGTGAAAGTCCTACTCCTCAGCTTTCTTTTGAGGGGTAGGTTGTACCCGTTGAAAACCTCTACAAGGGTCCAGGGGCCACGAAATGGACCCAAATTTAGTGTGTAAGTCAATGGAGGAATGATTGGTGTTGTGCTACCATAAATGAGATCAAACCCCCGTTTCTCTAAATCTAATTTATTTGATCATGTGCTTGATGGCAAACTTACAACATGCCTCTGCCAAAGTTGATATTAACAACCTGCCATTCAATTGGTCAAATCAGTAGTGTTTGGAGAGTCTAAGGGTGGTTTTGAATTGCAAAGCAAAAATCTGACAAAGGGGGAATATTAGAAGTCGTGGTGCATCGACAGTAAAAGGAACTTTTGAAAATTTTCACAGACTTTTACTTATCCTTTTCAAGTCAGACTTAAGTACTTCATTTCCTGTTTCGTATGTTATTAAGCCAGCCAAATACCATTGGCGGAGCATGGTTTCATTCGTTCGGAAAGTTATGGCTTCTCAAAGGTATGTACTGCAACTTCTCGTAGGATAATTTTCAGCCTCTTCGTGACTTAGGCTAAATATGCAAATATAACTTAGTGATAAAACAAAACAACAGTACATTAGGCCCGTAGGTCTCTCCGATTTCTAATTCTATGAGTGACTTCTTGTAGTTGGTACTTCCAAGGATAGATATACTATGCATTCTTATACTTCAGTTAAAGCAGTGGCCTACGCAACACTCATAAATATTGTATGCGGGCTAATCCTTTGGGTGACTGTTGGTAGAGCATTGCTAGACTTCGAACGTACAATTTAGTGGAGGTGACTATACATCTTGTACCCAGCAGTACAGTTTTCATTACTTTTAAGACTTAAAAAAGACATACTGACAACATTTAACCAGGTTCACCCTACAAAATGTGTATTAACATTATCAATGTATCCAATGATACTTTGCAAACATATTCTTTGGTAAATCATCACATCATCAGACTCGAACAACCCAGGGTCAAATTGTTTAAAAACTAAAGAAAAATGAAAACTTTGGTCTTCAACTTGAAGCCAGGATTGTGACATTTGCGTAATTCAAATTCAGTCTCAGTTGGAAATGTGATAATTTCAACTTCACGGATCGGACAATGAGCAGGGAATTTACAAGAAAGGGTAGGGATGGGGGGGGGGAGAGTTAACTCCATTAGGGCAAAGTAGCAGCCTACGGTCGTCAAAAATACAAAGACTCGATAAGGGGAGAGGGGGCTTCTAGGGAAATTTGAAAGTAAGCATTGTTTAATGGTGTTTAATAGTATTTCCTGGTATTTGACAAATCAAAATAAGTATACATAAACTAAGTAGGCCTAGAGAGCTCTGGGATCGTCTAAAGAAGTAAGTAACGCCAAGGGGGGGGGGGCTGGAGACCCAAATTCCCCTCTCTGGACAAACGCCTGATAAGAATTGTATGAACTTTGCCTAAATGCTCACAATTTGTTTTTACTAAATATAATTTGAAATGAACTTAAGTCATTACTAAATATAATTTGAAATGAACTTAAGTCATGTCTATTATTTTCTTTCTGAAGTACACTTTTTAAAGTTTCAGAGTAGAGACCTTTTTCATTAGCCCGTTTAAAATAATTGTGCGATACAGGCTAATATTGCACGTAGTCTAAAAGCGAAACCGTGGAGTATTCGAATCCCTTCCACAGTTCCTCTTTGTAAAAGTTTTCAAACACTCTTAAAATGTTTATCTGTTTGTGAGCTTTCATATTTTTAATGGTTATCACATGGTAATCAGGGAGGCGAAAGGTCATGAGTCAGTTTTCATCCAAACTCAACAACCTTGATATTGTACATGTTTGTTTCACTTTCAGCTTAATCACATGGTGTTTTTCCTTGAGCAGTTAGTTCTAGTGTGATAAATATTATGCATGTATATATATATATATATAATAAATTTCATACCTCTCTCAAAAAGAGGACCGTAGTGTGTCTTATAGTATGGAGTAACACTCAGTCTTCTTTCTTTATATTGTATATATATATATATATATATCCTTTTAATAACCATGGTTACAGGGTTAGGTCAAATTTTAAAGTCTTCTTTCTAACTGGTCTAATAGCATGGTAAATAAACCTGAACTGAGCTTCTCTCTGGACTAAACCTGACCTCTGACTTCTCACAAGACGTACCGTGTTACTGATGTTAATTTCACAATGAAGACCTACGAAGATAAAACACATGTATAATTATACAGAACAAAATATAAACAGAAAAATTCAGAGTTCTGCATTCAATCATTAAAGAAATGAAATTATGCCATGATACCTTAAAAGACATTTAAACATTTCATGTTTTTCTTATATGAAAGGAGTTTAATGGTAAGAAACACAGCTGTACTAAGGGAGAAAGTCCATTGTTCTTGCAAAATCTATGATGGACCTAACAGGGACAATGAAATCTCAGGGTTGCATTATTCCGAATCATGGGATGAAAACAGAACAAATAATACCTCAAAGACAAAATAAAATTGTTTAATCAAGTGGTTTAATTATTTTGAGGATACACTATTTATACTTGAAGCAGGTCTGATTACGGATCACAAAGTATCCGATGTGCTGCTATTCTGTTCCAATTCTTGTAAATTGAAAATATTTACCGATAACAAAGAAAAACAAAATTAAATAAACGACGATGTCATGTTGTTTGTTTTGTTATAAATTATAAACATGTTACAAAATTCAGTTTTCAACACTATTTAACAGCTTCATGTATTTCAAGTAAATAGGTTTCGCTTGAACTAGAAAGTACTCCAGTATGATTTCATTACATACAGTGGATGCAGTCTGGGACATTTGAAGCAAGGACGAGTAGCAATAGAGGTTTCGGTTCCATTCCCGTTGTGTTACAGCAGGTGAGGTATTGCTTCCCTGGTAATAGCAATTGGGTTTTCCTATGAGGGCAGTCTACAGTTTTTCCATAAACATAGTCCGTCCCAGCAAAATAACAAAATCAGCCACTCGAAGTGATATGCATACACAACTCAGTGTCAAAAAAGCACATTTAAACGTGTACATCCCCCTTACACGTATCATTACTTGTCTGTCAACTTGCACAATTGTGGTAATGTTTACTTCATTAGATGAATAAAAACTTTGGCCAACACAACGCTTCTTATAATCGTGTGTGGAGTAAGGGTGATATAATGGGAGCACGAAAAAATCAACCAACAACTAAGTGTATTGGTCTGATATAAATAATACCCGTACGCTAGATGTAAGGTGATTGTATTCCCGAAACCATCACAAAAAATGAGACAAAAATAATGATAGGGCTTTAGATTAGGGGAAATGGCTTAGTTTAGCTGTCAGTACAATCCGCTTTGTTACCACACTAGCAAATTGGGTGAATTCAACCAATTGCTTTTAACTTCTACAATTTACCGTGATGCATAATCAGGTTGAGAATGACTACGATCACGACGAGGGTACCCGTTCTCCTAATACCCGCACTGAAAGGAGAAAAGCATAATCAAGGAAGTAAGTAAAATACCTCAAAGTCAATACTGCCGAAGTAAGTTCACTACAAACTTATTAGGATTTTTTTAGGAAACTTACACAGTTTCTTGTTACACAGTATCATATTGGCTGACGCCTACATATGTAGAACAACTGGTACCTGCATATTTAAAATATTGAATCGCCGACGAACGAATATTAATTTTGATGCAGATCTACTGTCACGGTTTCTTCCTCACCTTCGTCGAGGGCACTCATCCCCTCCCAAATAATGTATGTATGTATATATAAACATACAATATATAAGCACAAAGCACCACCCTTTCTGCGGCATCGAGTTCGTTCAAATGGTAGATTGGGACATGTGCTATACTGTTACCTTAGTTTGAAGGCCATTAGCTATTGATGTACAGACGTTCAGTTTTGTTAAAGCGTTCTTGAACTTTTAGGCAGGTAGAAGAGATCTATTTCAAATAGCTTCCGAATTTGGAAGAGTTACTACTTAAAAAAATCATTTAAAAGAATACAATGCATTGCCAAAGGAGGAAAATACCCATTGTTTTACCATACCTGCAATGGACAATAATGGGACCAGCTCCTGGGATGGATTGCTGCCTCATGTTTACATCATGAAGGAATTCTAAAACCCCACAGGGCTCTCTAGGGACGCCATGAAATGGCCAGCTTTTGAAATGATATTGGAAGACTTGTCGTGGTTGTCCCTTTGACTGGATGACAGGAAAACTGATAATTATGAACCGGTCACAAACACTGTAGACATCACATTGAATCCATATGCCAGTGGTTAAGGAAAGAACAGGTGAGGACGCATGCACTCTCTTTGAGACGTTGTAGTAGGCTTTAGAAGATTTTCAAGATTGTGAGTGACGGGTGATATTGACGGACACTATGACCCTGTTTAAACAAAGCTCCACTATTAGTTGGTGTGCATCGACTGTAACGCTTTTTGACTAAAACACTTTCAATATGCAGAAAATTACCCTGCCTGAGTCCTATACGATTAATCCAAAATATTCTCTACTTTGTGATGTCATGTTTGAGAAATTTATACTTGAGAATAGATCCATTAGAGAAAATTACGGTAAAAATAACTTTTTTACTGGAAGAATAGTACTGAACTTTTTATAAGCTTGTATACACTTGTAAATCGTATATTTTATATATGTAAGGTCTAGTGCTGGCTTAGGAACTCTTTGTCCATGAATGATGTGCCCATGTGTAGAGCTGCGTTCTAATGGAATGGTATCGAAGGAGGAGGTATCTCACTCGTCTTCAAGCGTTTTAAACTTCTTATAAAGCTTCCCTTAAAGAAGGTGGAATTTTTTTGGAATGAAGAATCCATTTTTCTGTTTTTGTGTTAAATGTCACAGTCCATTTAACTAGCTAAAGTTTGTTTTTATTTAGATAAACTGTTTATAGTAAAATTATATATCAGCAGGATATGTTGATAAAAATGTATATGCAGGAGCTCTGGTCCTTAAAAAATCAAACCCACTTTTGACGAAATTGCAAAACTAAAATTCAGTCATTCTACGGAGTGTCAGAGCAGGAGATGATCGTGTTTGTGTGTGAGTGTGTGTGTGTGGGGGGGGGGGGGGGGGGGGGGTAAAGCGCTGGGAGGCAACAAAATTGCAATGATTCTACTCGCCGAGGCTCCTTGGGACGTGTAGTGCACCAGCGGTCAAGCCCTGGAAGTCTTTGGTAGGCTATACATACTCATTTGAAGGCATTGAAATGTAGAATTTAAGTATCAAACGGCAAGTCATTCAAACGAAACAGACTACAAAAATCACACTTCGGCAATTTAACACAATCCCATTATCGTCAATGAACGGGCGGTTGATCTGATGGTTACGGAGATTGTGAAGGGGAGGATGAATAATGGTAGGGTCAGTTCGTTTCTCACTTTACATTAAATATTAACCTCGATAGAAATAAAAATGTAGTAAATCCAATTATCAGCATAAGTGAAAAATAAATATGATAAAATCGACCCAAAAGGAAAATTTTCATCAGTTTCTTGCTAATACAAATTTTCCAAAATCATGAAAATATTGAATTAAAATTTGACCATCGTGGACATTTTCAGCATAACAAGCTGTATTTTATCTTGCTTGTTATTTCAAGACAAAAAAAGAGAAAACGTTCCCCTACAAAGGATAAAAAGTACACTAAGATTGTGTCTACACAAAGTTTAAATTTCTTCAAAGCCAAGGAGAAGCTATATTCGTGAAAATTTCATATTCAAAAGGAAGGTGATATACCATATTGAAAAATTACATAATATATGATATCGTTTTTGACAGATTTTATATTATCGTATATGATATCGTTGTAAAACGTTACAGCCTAGTCTAGTTAAAGTCATAGAACATACATGAAGTACAAAACCTCTTAATATGTCTGTTTATTTTAAATACCGAAAGTCGTCAGCACTGTTGTTGAACCAAATGGAAGGTTCTCATTTCATTATATCATACTGGTTTAACAGTGTATGCTGAAGATAGAAAGCCTTACAGGCTGTGGACATGTAATAAATTCAGTTGTTCTACTCAACAGAGCTAGATAAAGATACCCTGATCAAAAATCCGTTGGAATTATTTGAATATCTTTTACCGTTCTCAAGATATTTCTCTTCGAAGTTTGACCATTTGTGGGACTTGTTTATTAGCTATGCAAAAATATGATGTGGAGTGTTGCACAGTGTCTGATTTCTTTTGATATTCCTTTATAAATTATCTGTTAATTACTTAATAGCTAGTTTCTAGATTGGTGTCTAATGTGGATATTTTCAAAGAACTAAATAGCTACTTCCAAAATTAACCCCTCGGGGCATCCCAAAATTACACCTGTCCTTGGAATGAAGGCTTAACTAACAAAGGATAACATTACACCCAGTTGAAAGGTCCCTCTCTGAACGTCACAAATTTACATAAGTAGCTCATGTTTATTCATGGTGTAGGTGAAAAACAGTAATTGCCTTGTAAAATGGTCAATATTTGATAGATTTTAATAGGAATTAAGGCCATTTTTATCATTTTTTATGCTTTTTACATCAAATTGGCAAGCATCACATTTACGTGTCTACAGACCTTTTACACCAGCACCAGTAAAGCCCATCGAGGCTTACAGTCAAATTTGAAAAGAGTCTCAACACTACCAACAAGTATCAACGATCAACAGGTGTCGAAATCCGTTAACAACACCCAAGGTGAAGACGAAATCTACCAAAACAGATCGGTGAGTGTTGTTAGGGCCTTATATGGTCTTTCTCTAGTATCAACTAGGTAACTGTAGTAGGTAACATCCCTTAAAGGCATTTTGCCAGTGGCATTTCACAAGGTTCTCATGTGAAAGAGAAACCTTTTCCAATTAGTGCCCTCCAAACCTCGTAGCAATACTCTTTTCCTAACTCAAGATATCTCAATTTAAAGAGTGGTTATTTTTCCTTCAGTTCTCATCAAGGTCACAGATTGTTATGTAAAGTGGGCACATTGCCTCAGATTCCTTTTGTTCTTCTTTATGATTGAAAGTCCTGTTTGTCCTTGAAATTTGATACTTTTGGAATGTTTGAATATGTTTCCATGTAGACTTAGCACAAATATACAACATATGTAGGGCATAACAAGCAAAGTTGCTAAATATTCCCTACAGCGGCATTAATATCATAAAGAAATTCAATTCAATGTCAAATTAATGCACCGCGATGACATCACAGATTTCCCATAATACACTTCATCTTGAGAAAAAATTGCATTTCTTTGAAAGTTTGTATCTTCCAAACGCTGCAAGCTACTGAGATGCAGTTTTCACCTGAAAGAGAAAAAATTTCAGCATTTTTTGAGCTTACTGAATTTTGTCTCTGGAAAATTCCTTTAAATTTGAAAGTATACACTTACTTTTGATTGATGCAAAAAGAGCTAGTTCAACTAGATCTTCAAATAAGCCACCTTGATTAGTCAATAAGGTGTATTAGACATCGAGATGTAGATCAAACTCTTAGGGTAGAGGGGAAATATGAAATATAAATTAGGCCTTTATTGATAAATCACACGAGAATAGGCAAGGTATTCAGTTTACTGAGCATTTAGCTAGGGAAATGAAGTTGCTCAGCTTAAGACGTGCTGCAGCCATTTATTTAGGTTATACAACAAAGGACCTTATTCACACTTTATATGGGCACGCCTTCCAGTCCGGGCCCCAAAGGCCCCACAAGGCTCAATTGATCCCTGTATGTCTCTTCTTAGTATGTGAAACACCGACGATAACACAACCTTATTCCGCACACCACACGACGGAGAACCACCCCTCATAGATAACTGTTTTAGTCGCATGAGTTAGCTTTCAAGTTAAGTAGGGCTAATTGTAATGGGAAGACCCCGGAATCTGAAAAATCGAATTAAAGAGTTTTTTTTCATAATTTCAAAAGTGAAGCCGCCTCATTTCCCGCCATAGATGCACGGCAATGAAGCAAACAGACCCTTAAAAATACCATTAAGTACAACATACCCCCCTACAAGGTGATTGTGACTTAAGTGTAAAGATGAGATAAAAAATGAATGTCTAGAAAAGTTACTGGCATTTCTGGTTATGACTCGCACTTTTGCAAACACTCTCTGGATACGCTATGCACACTGTGATGGTGTACCCCGATGCTGTGGTTACAAATATTGTCAAGTTTGAAGAAAACATAAGTTGTTTGGGAAAACAGGTCCAGATAACTTTACCATAACATATTAATAACTATGAAATTAGTCAATAACAAACGGTGTCATGATCCTTTTCCTCGTTTCTACAGTCGAAAGGAAGAAGAGGTATACACCACCAACCTCAAAAGCCAGCTCTACCCAAAGCCAAGTAAGAGATGCTTCTCGGTCCCATTCCAGAATCCTTCCACTCCCCATTCAGAAAATACATCACGGATAATGAGAGAGAGAGAGAGAGAGAGAGAGAGAGAGAGAGAGAGAGAGAGAGAGAGAGAGAGAGAGAG
>WURT03656336.1:0-18602 GCA_009936505.3 Holothuria glaberrima
TTTAATGTCATGTTGAATTGATGGATCATATATATATATATATATATGATCCATCAATTCAACATGACATTAAAGAACAGTTCCATCCATTGTATAGGTGGGGTTCAAAGAGTGTTGGGACTCGGTGTGTCAGTTATACAATCAGCAATGCTTCTTTCAGTTTATGTCATCACTTTAAGTTTGAGATGTCAGTCCAAGATTTGTCAAGGGAAACATAGATTCTAATTCATTAGTTTATTTGTTTAACCAATGAAACTTTATCTCAAAGTCCTGTGCAAACAGGGTCAGACATGCATAATATCTGCTAATCATGTTTGAAATCAAGAAATTTCTGAAACATTGTATGTAACTTATTATTTGAACAAATAAGAAAGTAACACAGTAGCAATGGTTTGAGTATGGTCAGCAAGTTGTGGAAAAAAAAAATACCTTTTGAAGTTCTTATTTCATTAATTCATGCTATTATCCCTTTTATTTTAGGAAGAGGAATTCTTATTGGAAAGCAATAACTAAGGATGTATGAAAAATGTTTCAAACACTTGTTGAAAGAGGAAAAAAGGAAAGAGACCTAATCCAAAAACTTTTTTGAAGTGACATAAAATTCTTGAATTGTAGAGTACTGGCAGAATTATTGGAGGATTGTGATAGAAATTTATTTTCTTTTTGAGGAGGATGGAAGTAAAATAATGAGGCTGTGATATTGATCAAGGAAACGTCATTCCCCTGCCCCTGCCCCATCTTGCAACTTGCGAGGATCACTTGTTGTCTCTTGTTAATGGATACTGAAAGTGTTTACTAGCTACAAATTCAGGAAATGCCACAAAAAGTAAAGATGGGAACTCAATGGACAGTGGCACTAGTTACTTTTGGGCTCCATCTGATATTCTCAACATTGTATCAATACTTAAATATTTGTAAGTTTGTGCTCAGCCCAGTGTTATCAACTTGGTTTAAATCTATGAACATAAAAGATACTACATAATTGAACTTAAAACCATTGTGATTATATAAAAGTGATGTGTTTTGCCTGTTCTTGGTAACAACCATTCCTAATTACAGTTCCCAAATGTTTCCTCTGGCCCCCTCCCCCACCCCTTTAGTTGGCATTTTCACAGTTAGCCTCCTAATAGCATCCTCTGATTACTTAAGAATGTTTTTTGCAAAGTTCCATTCTTCAAAATAAAGACTTCATGCTCTACCACTGCTCATAAATGAAGATTTCAAATATTCCAGCAAAAAAGTGGCAATTTGGAAAACCACTCAATGTGAAATTGTTTTTAATGAGTCATTCCAGGGTTTTTCCAAATTTGTGGTCACATGATATTGTAAAAGATTTAAGGCCTAAAGTATTGTTCCAACAGTTTGGGCAGGACATATTTTTGGGGTTGCCTCTTCTGAAATCTTGTTAGTCTAATATATCAGGGTTGTAAGAAAATGGCTAAATGATAGAATTAGCCATCATTACAAGAGTTCCAGCAGTATTAGAACAAGTTGTAACTTCAACTTGCTATCACAGTGCAATTTCTACCTTCTATGATCTTTACACAAAAGAAAACCTCTCGTAACCTTCTACAAAATTTCTATGTCACAAACTCTTACGTCGTTCAAAGCAATATTTTATCTTTTTTGTACTGTTAAATCTATTGTATAAACCAAGATAATAGCAAAAAAAGCGCATATTCTCAGCGTTGTTTAGCTTCAGAAGTATAAATATTATTCCATTAAAGAATTATCTAAGAAATATGTGATAGTATATAAAAATGTGTTAGATGTTTTATTGTTATTGAAATCCATTTTCGTAAATTGTTATCTTTCGATATGTATCCAAAATGCAAAAGGTATTGTCATACTCGTATCCTGGAAGTTCACATTCCTGGCAACGTAACTTTCCATGATTGTAAACTATTCTGCACATTCATTGAGGGAGGTATGATATATATCTTGCATGTTTTTATTGCAGGAATCTCCTTAAAAATAAACTCATTTAACACTTGGATTTCCCACTTTTTGTCCTGTTTAGTTATCTCTTTTCAAAGTAATTTGGTTATTAGCAACAAGTTGTTTTGTAACTGCATCAAATTCTATATAATCAAAGTAACATGATCAAGTAGCTGTTTTATATTCTCCATTGCTGCGTGAAAGAAGTTGTGAAGTTTCTCTGAGGCATAAAATCTGAACAGGACATTCTTCAATGAAATGTAATTCCAAATATTCTGTACACAACACACTGGAAATACATAACAGGTATTACTGTGAAACCTCTTTTCCTTGGCATATGTACTCCTCAAATGTGGAAGCAAACAGTCCAGTCCAATCCATGTAATCTTAGCTTGTATGTATAAATGCACTAATGTAAAGAGGATTCTAGTTAATTGTGAAAGTTGCACCTCAGTTCCACTCCCACCCCCATTGACCAATACAATTTCCCATCCAAAGACTTCCAAAGTGATGCAAGCAAACGAAGAAATCAAACGTAAGGTCCATTTTTGCATGCCAGAATTCTTTGTCATCCAAGCAACACAAGTATTGTGTATCATACTTAATTTGTGATTATCTTAATGACTCATGAATAGTCATAAGAATAGCATCAAGGTGAAGGAGACAGACATATCAGTAATTTGAAAAAAAGAAAGTTTTCAAGAATAAAGAATTGGCTAGAATGAGGAATGGTTGAAAATATCTCACAAAAGAATCAGCTTTCAATGTCAAAAGACAAGTACCAGTATTGGACTGATTGTAATCAGTAATGAGTATTTGATTTTGGCTAATATTCCCAATATTCGTCATATTGGGCCTTAATATCTCTCTTGTTTATATTCACCCAATTTGCTTTTGAATGCAACCGATGTAACTTAAGTGTGAACATCTTGCCCCAGTGAAACACAGATGACACCGCAGTATAGAATAGTCCATAGGGCAAACAGGTTTATCTACCACACTCCTACCCTGGAAGAGCTATATATAACTTTTGACAACAAAATCCTCATTTTAGTTTTTCTGGCCTATAAAATTGATACCACAACCAATCAAAATGCTCTATCACATCAGCAAGCTTATTATAGACCAGTACAAACCACTAACACTTTTAACTTCAGGTTCTGATAAGGGGTATAAGAACTTTTGGACTTTCTGTGACCGTAGTTTCCTAAATGCCACACCCCATTTAAGGATATCACTCTTCCGCGACATTCCAAAGCTCCATTCAGGCAGTCTTAAAACATTTTTTTCAACCAAATCTGATCAACTTTTGTTGGAGTGTGATCATTATGAGATGACCAGTTATTATCCTATCAAACAGACTATGTATGTGGCACTTGTTTTTATCATACACTATAGGTAGGCACTATGCTTTGTTGCTATACACATTACAATGTCAGGTTTAATCTTGCTTTTGTAATGCATATCCTGCTATTATGTGTAGAACAACAAAGAATGGCTGCAGTAGCTACAGCTTGGCTGAGGTAGCTGCAGCTTTCCTATTTAGACATAATGCCTTAACACCCCACATTGGGATGTCACATGGTCAACAATGGTGACAATTGACACTGCAGTCCAATACTAATATAGACAACACAGTAATGACATCAGTATTATAGTAGCAGTTCAAATTGATTTCCTTGTTGCAGATGCTTGAAGAATAGTTACAATAACACTAGTTAACAACACCTTACCTTAAACTGACTTATTAACCATTACTATCAGGCACAATAATCAGCTGGTAAAGTATAATACACAGCTTCAAAATCTGAAAAATCTTGGTATTTTAATTGATGTCCATATCATGCTCAGTGAACGTACTTCACTTGTTTAAATAAAAAAAATTCCAAGACCAAGCAAGAACTTTTTAATACCACTATTTACTTCAAAAACACCAGAGGGAGCCTAATATTTAGGTTATATTTACATTTTTCTGTATGCATACCATGCACTTCAAGTATCTATCAAATTGTTAAGAACATTGCATGTTACTTCCCACACCTTACTGTTCCATTATTCCAGAGCTCAATTACCAGTGCAAACTTTCAAATATTTCATTTGAATTCTGCCCCTGTCAAACTGATGGCACTTCCACACTCGGTCAGGATCAGATCAAATATGGTACTGACATGTCATATGCACCGATGGTGGTACAGCCCCCCCCCCCCCCAACCACGTGCAGTTGCTGTTAACAAACATATAATTTCTAAGAGAATATGCAAAGACCAAGGTGCCATTCTAGGTCAACCCTGATACTGACATACTGTAGTCATTATAACTACAAACTCAATCTTACAGTCAGCATCATTTGCTTGCCAAGATCAACATGCGATCTGATTCAAATGTAATCACCATAAATTACACTACAACCTTGATATCAAGCATAGCACTGGACCCTGAGCACAATATTAGGTGCCAGTCTAGTGCTATGCAAAGCTTTAAATTTTCATATTTCAATGCTTTTGTATGCACATCCACTGGGCCCACATCAAATACCCTAGCCCAAAGACCATTTTTAAACTTTGTGAAGAAATTCTGCCCTTATACTGTTCATGACTGGTCCTCTTTTACAAAAGGCAACTGTATTTGAGTTCTGGCATCGTCATCCCCTTTAAAAGTTTAACACGACAGTTACATTGGGACAGTACTTTCCATGGTATGTATTCTCAAACAACTGTCAAGTAAGCAAAAACAACACTTTGTGTGGTTTGTTAATCTACCAGCCATACTTACCTCCATTATTACACAAATGGACAGTCCATTCTACTGCAGAGTAGTGCTGACATGTTCATTTGGACAGAGACCTCCCTACCAAACAGAATGCTTGCTTAGAGCTGAAAGTTAATTGCAATTCCCCCCTCCCCGCATTAAACAAGGACAGTCATTCCCTTGGCAATGATAAAAGCAGGACTGGAAATAAGACAACTTGAGGGCAAGGCCATTTTATGGTAGCTTTTAGGGTACGTTCTTGCATCTCAAAGGGCACCGAGACCAACAGAAAGTTTTGTGTTCCCTGGTTTATGCTTGTTTGTATTTTATTAGGAAGGATATTAAGGCCAATTGGCCTTGGGAAAGTACACCATTTTGAGGCACCAAGGCCATTGCCAAAATACTAAAGGCCCATCTACACAAACATACATTTGTCCATGAACATCGTCATGCACACTTGTTGGGAAGATGAAACATCCAGTTAATAGTTTGAACACCTTCATACACGTTGGATGTTGTTCAAATTTGTTGGGAAAGCAGTCCACCACACAAATGATAACTTTGTCCATTAGCATCATCATACAAATGTATGATGATGTTTTTGACCAAATGTACCATTGTGTAGACAGGGCTTAATGCCATGGCAGCTTTGGCCTTCCTTTATTTTAATCCCTGTAAAATGGAGACTTTAAGCAAGCATTCTGTTACGCAGGAAGGGTACCATCCAGCAAAACATTGGTAGTGTGATTCCACAGTGAATGAGACTGTTCACTTACAGTGTGATATCCTAAGCGGGAAAAATAGGGATGGAAGTGTTTCCCTTTCCCCCTTTGTGTCTTACCAGCCATATTCTGTGTAAAGGATGATCCACCTAATGCTGTAATTGTTACTACTGAATGCTGACTTCACTATATAATAACTGCCACTCATGACTGAATAAATTTGTGTTACACCACAGGTTCCAACATAAACTATGTCAGAGATACTTGATGGGTAGATAAGCTGTGTATGCACCAGGTAATGAGTGCACTCATGAGAACAACTGACCTGTGCCCAAAAGGTCAAACCTTTCTTCCTTTAATCCTTCCTGTAAGCATAACACTTAATTGTCTTGGCACATCTTCACATATATAGCCTAAGAATGATGTAGCATTACCATGACATGGAAGTACCACCTTGGACCACCATCACAGCTGCAGGCACAGGACAACTTACAGTAACATCTTTGCCACAAGGTATACATTATCTCTTATTTATCATGACCGACATATAAGCAACTCTGGCCTTTGGTAACATAAAAGAGCACACCTACCTAGGCCTCTCTCACACTACCGGCAAGGTATGGCCAAGAGTGTATGTAGCTTTTGTCCCTCACTAGTGTCTACATTTGTATTTAAAACAATCAGTTCTATTGTCAGCCAACCAAAATACTGTATGTGTAGGTGAGACACTTGAAGAGTAACGAATTTGAAAGTGGCTGAATTAGGTGTTACCAGTAAACTCTCATAAACTTAAGTGATAACTGATACAAATTAAGGAAATTTATACACCAGTATAAACGAATTCATGTAGCTGACCAGTGCAGGAAACAGCTAAATTACAAAACAAATATTTCTGACTTTGACAATTAATATAAAGAAATGTTAAATAAAAGTGGTCCAATGAGAATTTGATGCAAAAACTAGCAAAAGAAAAGGAAGAACTCATGTGTATGACTTACTGTATCTACAACGAGACTTGTGATGAGCATCAAACTTTGGCACATTGCCTATACTCAAACTGAGAGAATGGATCTGTATTCATACTCACAGTCTTTCAGTCTACATATTTATGTAATAATATGTAACTTGACTGATGCCCTGTCTACATTAAGGCAAAAGCTACAATCATATGTTTCCTTTGAGGCAAGTCCCTTTTGTATTCTTCTTCCTTTTTATTTTACTTGGAGAAAGTCCTCAAATTATCTGACAAAACTATAATTCTGCAAGTTGGTGCCAAACTAGAAACATGGAAGCAAAGCTGATTCTGATAGATGAAAATATTTCAGTCTTTCAGTTGTGAAAATGAAAATTCCTGAAATCCAATGAAACCATCCTTCAATCTGCATTAAAAATGGTTAATTTCTAGATAAAAATGTTGAAAGCATAGTCAATTTTCAGCTGAAGACAGTGTCAGCTGACAGTTCTCTATGTATGGCAAGACATACAACTAGGATAACCTCACACGTAGACAACAACTGTGGTCTTCAATTCTGATTCCTTCCAAAATGCAACATACTTTTAGACACCATGTGTACAATATTCACATTCTTCTGACGAATACATAAGAGAAAAAAATGTGACTTTCTTGTCCAATGCAGAAAAGCCCAAGCACATAACATCTGTAGACAATAAAAGTGGCAGGATGCAATTGTTGTTAACATCTGCCAAATATTTACTTTAGATGAAATGCCGGCACCATTTTCAGCCATGGTTACTGCTGCTGTATACAATAATGATTAATTGTCACAGACCTCCAACTAACACACAGTTCTTAACATTACCCATTGTTATTTGGATTGGGGTCTAACCTCGGTGCTTTCCTCGCGTGAGGCGATTCTGTGTCTAATTCTGATTGGCTTGGGTTTCTCTTTTTATGTTGGTTCTGTAAATGAAACAAGGAAGGTCTTTTAAGATGTATTCCAACCAATAACTGCTGTGATCATATTCTCACAAAATGTTGCTGTCATAATTGTCTCATGTTGCAAATTAAAGCTTTTTGCTTTCTTACCAAAACTGCAGTGTACAGGGTTTTGGTCAAGAAACATAAGCACCACCAAGGTTGATGGCACAATTTACCCAGTGGAAAGGGTGGGACCAAGCTCTTCCACATGGGGGACAGCAACAAGAAGCCATGACACAAGTGACAGGTTGCTGAAAGGATGGAAAATGCAATTTTTTGGTACTTCACAAAAATTTTGGTATCATACTGGTATATCGTTGAAGAAAATTTCAAAATTTTGGGTCGCCAGTAGAGATACTTTTGGGCTTTGGTGAAATATTAAACCAGAATGCAAAAATGCACTGAGGTTTCAATGTATGTTTCATTCCAAAAATTCCATGTTATCCCATTTTTTTCAGTCATTGGTCAAATGCTATCTTAACATCTTGGAAAAATACTGTTTTGTGTTCATACTTGATCATGAAATTCTTGGAAAGTTTTGCATTTTGACCTTTGGAGATCCCAGAAGATGATCTTGTGAATTCTTGAAAACTTTTGCTTTTTGACCTGTGGTGACCCAGATGAAGGTCTTGGAAATTCTTGGGAATTTTTGCTTTATAACATGAGGTAACCCAGACAAAGATCTTGGAAAATTTTGCTTTTTCACCTCTGGTAACCCCAGATAATGATCTCCAGAACTCTTGGAAAATTTTACTTTTTTGAACTGTGGAGAAGCAGATAAAGATATTGGGGATTCTTGGGTAATTTTGCTTTTCTATATATGTCCCAGTTAAAGACCTTGGGAATTCTTGGGAGATTTTCTTTTTTGACCAGTGGTGAACCCTGATTAAGATCTTGGTTTTCAGAGTTTGACCCCCAGTGACCCCAGATGACCTTTGACCCCCACCAAAAACAACTGGGTTCTTACTTTAAATATGGGGCATCTATGTACGCAGTTTGAGAACTCAGAGTTTCCCTTCTTTAGACTGTACACACAAGGTTTTCAGACTTTGACCCTGGTTATCCCAGATGACCTTTGACCCCCACCAAAAAGGATAGGGTTCTTCCCCTTACTGTAACACATCTACACACTAAGTATGAAATTTATCCAAGCTTTCTATCTTTAGATATCGTGCACACAGGGTTTTCAGAATCTGACCACAGGTGACCCCAAATGACCTTTGACCCCACCAAAAACAATTAGGTTTTTCCTCTTAATATGGGACATCTATGTAACAAGTTTGAGAACTGTCAGTTTCCCTACTTGAGATATCGTGCACACAAGTTAAGCGTCACAAACACACACACATTTACAGTGCACACGTGTATACGCAATCATGACCACACAGGTTTCTCTTTCATCGAAACCAAAAATTAAGTTTCTATTGAAAAAAAAAATATCATTGAAGAATCTGCCCTCCATAAGACCAAAATCAAGCAAACCGCGGGAGTGACGGGTAGCCATCAGGGGCAAGGCTACATTCAGTACTACATTGTTCCCGTAGTAGCTCCCCCACAATGTGGAGGGGGAGTCTTCCCTGCTGGGGGCCATGGCCCCTGTGACCCAACCTGGCACTAACCCTGGACACTACCCTGCAAAGCTATGGTCCCTTCTATAAATCAGCACAGCCATTTGTGAATTCAACATAATTTTGCATAAACCATGGAGTTACTTCTTTATTCTGCAATGTATGGTGTTATTAGTGGAGTGCTTTGTCATCTGCCTGGTATTTGTACTCCGTGTGATGGAACCACAAACCAATTATGAGATGTATACACAAGTCCTACCTTAAGATACTATGGAGAATACAATATTTTCAGAGTTTGACCTCCTTGACCTCACATGACCTTTGACTAACACCACCAACATCATAACATTGTTTTCAAAATCTGACCCCTAGTGACCTGAGATGACTTCTGACATCCACTAAGAATGACAAGAATTCTTTTAGTTTTAATATAACAAACCCACAAGCACAGTATAAGAAGCATCCATGCTTTTCATCTTGCCACATAATGGTTACAAAGATTTCTCTGTTCAGTCTTTGTTGACCAAAGATGAACCCCATAAAAAAAGAGAGCTTCTTCTTTTCAATACAATGCAATCACATGAAAAGTATATGAAGGTTCATTCAAAAATTACACATTTTGAAACAGACACCATAAAGCTTATAAATTGTACACATTACCTTTGTGTTAAATACAGTAAATCACTACTTGTTGGATACTTCATATTGAAGAAACACTCAGTTATTGGAGTGGACTTGATTGACCTGAACTGGGCTTCACATCCATAACCCTTCCCGTAAATAAATATTTCAAGGTTATTCAAATGACATCAAGTGCTTGCTTACCCATTACACAAAAGCATTGTTCACTATCCATGGATAATCTGACAACCCTTGACAGTAAATCTCGCTTATTTTAATTACATGTACACAATGATATTGAAAGCAATAGTCTGGTTCCTCATGTAACAATAGTGTAGATATGAATATTCTAACCAATGTAGCACTCACGTAAACTCTAACCAATGTAGCACTCATGTAAACTCTGTACTTTGCATAAAATAATAAATGATAAAAACAGTCATAATTAATGCAATGAGAGAGGCATGATTAACAGTTTTTACTTCAATCATTCAGATGCATCTTCATTATTTATTCCTACAAAATTTCAACTTGGGAATTGCCCATATATTGCAGCATTCTTAATTATCCATTATAGTATCCAAAAAGCAGTATTACAGTAAAACCCTATTTATGCCAACCAGGGCTGTACACAAGTGGGGACTGGGCACTGGGCATTGGCCAGTAAATCCCAAAAAACTCGCCCAGCATACTGGCTACTAAAAACCTATGAAACAGTCGCCAGCTCAGCTGTGAGTCGCTACAAAAATTTGGTAAACAATTTGCCGTTCTGTGTAAGTGATGGAGTTAAAAGTTAAACGAGGTTTTACAGCTCAGTTTCTAACCAATTGGTTTAAGTCCAGTTGTGGCTCACTGGCTTGTTTTCCCTACTCCATTGCTTACGCTGAGCACCAAGCACAATGGCAGTAGGTCCCATTTTTAAAGTCTTCGGTATGACCTGGCCAGGAGTTGAACCCCAGACCTTCCAGCTGCAAGTCGGATGCCCTAACCACTTGACCATGCAGTCAGCTGTGTAAGTGGTACACTTCCTATTCTCTGACCGTGTGATCGCCACTATACAGTATGTATGCATACACCTAGCATGTGTAGGGTTGTAAGCATATCAAAAGCTGAGTAAATCTGTGAAATCAGAACACCTTGACAAGAAAGAAACAAGGACTGCAGGAATTGAGACACAAGAGGACTCAAGGAACATTTTTATTTATGGTGACCGGCAATTCGAGAGGTTTTAATGCTGAGAACTGAGTCTCTAGTAAGTATTACCAGGTGACAAAAAGTACAAAAACATTACTTGCCATTAGCCACTGAATCAAATTCAGTGGTCGCATAGTACAGCCCTGATCGCATCCCCATTTATCTGAAACTCCTATTATCCAAAACCCTGTTTATTTGAACTGGCCTAACAATTTTACTGGACTAATATTCAACACACGCATTGGTAGTATCCACTATCCACCAAGTATTCATTCCATTACATGGCAAAACTCAACACAAATTTCAGCAGAAATACACCAATTTTTTTAAGGACTTTTACTACAGGTGTGAGATGTCACACAACAGCACACATCTGGGCATAGACAACAATGTGTAACTCACTGCTGAATTTGGGAGGAAATCTTACCCAATTCTTTTTAAGTTCTTGTTAGGATTAAATCTGAAAAGTATCATAGTGGGCTTCATAACTACAAAGAACGACAGAGGACTTTACGCAAACATTATAGATGGCTGTTTGAGAGTTTTCTACATGTCTCCAATATTTTTGGAAATTTAACCTTAATTTATACTCTAGATACCTCTCAAGATCACGAGGGCTTTTTTTCAGAACTTTCACTCTTTTAATCCTAGGTCAAGCATCATCTCTTGTGTTGTTCCAAGAGTAAAGGGTTTTGGTAAAGGTAGTTTTCTTTATACTGCCATATCTGAATGGAATGCCTTGCCACTTAATGTTCAGTAGTGCAGCACTCTTGCTTCATTCAAAGTGAATGTTAAGAAATATTTATAGTCTAAACTTGCTGGTAAAGGATAGGGTGGTTTTGAATACATAGTTTGTGTGTTTTCATTTTGTTTTGCATGTACAGTAGCTCTTGCTTCATGTCTCTCTATCTGTATTTGTGTAATGTATTGTACTTATTCGTAGGACCACATTGGAATAAAGTGTTATCACTTTATGTGTTATCCTAGGTGATCTTTTATATTATGTTTGTACCACATACATGTATAGATTTTTGCCAAATAAATTCAATCAATCAATCAATCAATCAGTGAACACATTTAATCTGTACAAAGCCTAGCCATTCAGGAGAAAGAAAGTTTGAATATTGTTAATAAAATCCCTGAGCTTTAGAAGTCTACAAACTTGTTTGTCACATCATCAGTCACAAAAAAATAATAACTAAAATATTTGAGCATTTTTCTGTAATTTTGCTAGCCTTTTCAAACTTCTTTGGGGAATGTTTTGGAACTCTTTTTTAAGGATCCAGTGTACCATATTTGAAGTCACAACTTGAAATCCTGCCTTAGCCAAACTTTTCTGTTTTAACCCAATCTACATTTGATCCCAGTGTGTTTGAATGAACAGGGTTTACTGTTTGTACTTTTTGGCATATGTTGGCCTTACATATTACTTCCATGAATGAAGTCATTCTAAAATTTCAATCTGAAAGAATGTAGACACATCTGAGGCACCATGTGTAAGTGGGCATGACACAGCCAAAATAACTTCTGTGTATTGCAGGATTGGATACAGTACTGGCATGACACAGCCAAAATAACTTCTGTTTATTGCAGGATTGGATACAGTACTGTGTAAATATCATTTCATACACAGTTAAAACCTGTGCAATTCAGCATAAATGGAATCTGAAGAAAATGCACAAAAATCCAATTTTGAGAAATGCCCCAACAGGTCACCTGACTTTTATGACGCCACTGGCGGCACGAACACTTCGCAATATAACGACGTGTATCCAGCATGGACTGTTTTGTGGACTTTGAAGCAAATCATTGGCCAATATGCATGCGTGCATATGCAGGCGCTTGTTTTAACTAGTTCCCTACATAAGCTTCAGTTCTGTTTTTGTGCACAAAGAACGCGGTTGGCACGCTGCACAAAACAGCTATGCAAATGTACGTAATAAACGCGCCTACAGATTGGCTGTTAAGTGATGCTGCCACGGTGCAAGTTATTGGGAACGCTATGCAGTCACCGTGCAACAACACTCATTCACTATCTGGTCACTGCTCACACACCCTACTCTAGTATCATAGCACAGGTTTTTACAATGATGTACCAGCTAATGCGTGTTAGCATGCACATGACTCTGTATGTAGAACGATGAGTAAGGTACTTACAGTAGTGTTGCTAGCCATGCCTCCAATGATGTCACGTCTTGAGACGCGCTCACATACATGTTTTTGGTTTCGGATTTCGAATGGGCTGAACCTAGCCCGTGTTTGGGAATTCAAATGGTCGTATTCCGGTATATATGGACGTAGTTAAGTCAAGAAAACATTGGTTTTATTTCAAGCTACACCCAAAGATTACTTACTGAGAAACTTACTTTGGCCATGTCATACCCACTTTAGAATGTTAAGCTGCTGCCTCAGCCAAGCTGCAGCAGCTGCAGCCATGCTTTGTTGCAGTGTACACATTACAATGGCAGGATACTGCACCCATGCTCTGACCCTGCACACATCACAATTATAGCAGACTGTGAATTACAATAGCAGAATTCATTTAATGCTGCTATTGTAAATTATATAGCAACAAAGCTGCTGCAGCTTGGCTGAGGCAGCTTCAGCCCGAGGTTTTAACGTGATACCTCAATGGAATAGTTTACCTTTTTGTCCCAATGTTGATGGAGATAGCGTAGAAGAATATTTGTCTTTTCCGTTGAAATAACTGTTGGAGAGAGTATAAAACATTGTTGAAATAATGTAATTGTACAATGAGACACTTCTACATATAATCACGACAATATGTAAATATCGACTGTAGATATTTAATGGTGAGATTTCTTTCCTTGCCCTGAGTGTGACCTTTCATAAGTAGGAGCACTGAAGAAATTAAAACTTAGAAACTTCATTGTTCCTGTCTCTGTTCATCTCAACAAGATTGAAAGAACTTACACTTAAGGGAAAGGGGTAGCAATGGAATATAAAAGACCTGTCAATCCAGTTTGATACTTGAAAATGGCTTTAATAACATTTAAATATGTTGTGTAACCCTACTGTAGTCTTCTGCATCCCATATATTCAAGAGTACACACACAAAGCATTCAGCCTACATTCAAAAAGGCTAGGTTAACAACACAAAATACAGTTTTCCACCCTATGTATTGTCTGAAGATCTGTGATTTTATTTCTCCTTTCTAACAGCCTTTGGTCAATATGATCAAATCACAAACACAACCTTCATTTTAGAGACAAAAAGGTACCCTCAGTACAAGTTCACTTCATACCTTGTTCAGATGGATAGTCTTTTGTTGGTAGATAAACTGCAGGTTTTTTGCTCTGAAACAAAAGAGTACACAGAACATCAAACAGGTATTATAATAGCACATTTTTTTTAACCACATGACCTTCATCTTGAACTAGAACGACCTGGTACAATAAACCCTAATTACATAAAACCCCATTCATCTTGAAGGTCTCTGTTTATCTACAATGGCTTTGAGAATTTTCCAACAGGTATCAAACTCATATTATTATGAGTAACTTCTCAAACTTTCAGTACATTTTGTGCAAAACTTAACAACTAAAGAAATTTATTGGTTTGAAATGTTAAGTTCCTCATTCGGTCACAAAGAAGATCTTTAAGCACAAAGAACAAATTTCAAGCACAAAGTAAAAAAATACTCCATTGTGCAAATATATCAAACTGTTGCTATGATGGGACTGCTTTTAAGTTACACATTTAAAATAAAAGGTATAGTCAACGAGCTTTTATGAAAGGATGCCAACTCACCTTGCTCCTCATTGCAAGCACACATTGAAGTGTACACAATTCACTATAGCCTAAGTACAAAGACTTGAGTACCATATTTTCACAAGGAAAGTTTTGAAGTTTTAAAAGTATACAATTTAGGTTACATTATCAGGTATCACCAAATTACTAGATGAATGCCATAACTATAGGCTTACACTAGAGACTTTTCTACAGCCGGGGTGCTGAAACACAAGTTAAGGAGAATCATAGCAGTCACCTGAAGGGTAACTACTGATCAAGTAAAAAAAAAGACACCAAGGCCATGTTTTTCACAAACTGAAACACAATTTCAAACAATTAAGCAATGTAGAAATATAATATTTTCACAGTCATAAATAATCCACTTTGAGTCTGAATATGAAGTAGATGCAAGTAACCCCCTCCCCTGTCTCCCACCAAGCCTTATCTGCAAATTACCTTCTCTTTCAATTTGTCCTGATAGAAACAGGGTTTACAGTTAAATATATGGTAACAAACCCTATGTACCCTGATCTTATTGAATCTTATTGTACTGAAAGAAAACAATTTGCTGCTTTAGCCGAGGACACTATCCCTAGGCACAGGTAATAGCTGAGGCCCTACATAGTACATACAGAAGCAGAAACTAAGGCCAAGGCTACACACTCCAAGACTGAGTGCAGTTAAAGATGTACCAAATGATTCATAATGCAATAGACCACATCACTGTGAGTAAACTTGATAGTATAACATATGAAAACTTGGTGGGACACAGTCTGAAACATTTGCAAGCATTAAAATTATTCTTAGAGGTCAAAACAACTGCACTTCTGCATGTGATCTTTGGAAAGTTTTTTAGGTTACATCCAGTAGCATGGGCCTCAACTCAGCATCAAACGGATAAATTATACCCTTAGCAGTGGACTTGCAGAATCATGAAATGAGTTTTGTGCATTCAGGAAATGTGTATATTGTACAACATGAGACATCTCTTCTGTCCAATTGAACTTACTATTCCTCTGCCTGTGTCAGTATGGAATCTGGTAAAATTGTGCTCATTGTGGCATGGCAGGCCTTTCAGGAGCTGGCCAACACTCTGTGAAAAAAAAAGTATGTAAAAAACAAATATGTGAAGTTCTTGAAAATGATGTGCACATGATGGTAAAATGCACTAAATAAATAACACTGAAGAAAGTAAACATAACAACACTCTTGAAAAATGTACAGTCTGACAAAACTGCTAGAGGTCATCTTAAAATGTACTGAAGAAATGTAGGCTATAAAACTACAAAGATGGGTGAGTGGTCTGTACAGGATCGGGTGAGGGGGGGGGTGCTTTGTCAAGAAAAGAAAGTTAGAGCAGACCATGGAGAGGTGCTATTTTAACAAACAACACCACCAAGTAGAAGGGTTGTGCAATGTGGAAAAAAAACCATATCAAACTTATTGTTAAAATATCACCAAAAATATTGTGATATATCTCCACAAACAGGATAACATACGGGAGAGGATGAATATGTTATCTACTTTGCAAAGAAAAATTTCTGGACCTGATTTTCTAAAGTAGGCAGTACTGATGGTCTTGCTCACATAGGATATCAAATACTCCCCCCACCACCGGTTGCACTGACATTTTCTGTGAGTTTTTTGTGATTTCACAAGTTACTTTACGTGAAAAATTTGCTCAGTGAGTTAGACTTGATGAATTGTCAATCCACAGAATAGTAGCTGTAGAGGATGCAGGTCCACATGAGTCAATATCCCTTTTGGGTGGGAAATGCAGCCTATGCCCACATGCCATCTTGCTTCCATGTCCTATGCTATTTGAGAACAGCACATTACAAGGGATTTATGAACAACATATTCATAAGTCCTGAGGTGGTCTCGTGAAGTGAATTCATGGATGCACAGATGCGCAGATGTCATATTGCTTCCACATCTTGTGCTATAGACCTTATGTATATGACGTCACAAGCAAAATGTGCTCCACTCAACGGAGGTAAGCGTGAATCATTCCAGCTTGTACCGAGAAATGCAGACAGCTGATTGGTGTACCAGGGGGGTACGCGCGAAAGTCTACTTCACGCGCGTGCGAAATCTATGTCGTGCATGCAGTGTGTGTTTCATTTTTCCATCCAAAATTACGTCGTGTGACGTCAATGTATAAGGTCTACATGAGAGTTGCATATTGCATGACAATTTATGCACAAAATATTTCTGATACCAGAGGAGGTATATAAAAGTGGATATGCAGATGCTACAATGCAAACTTGCTGCCACATCTAATGCTATTTGAGACCAAACTGTAAAGTGTGACATCATTGCTTAAACATTCCAATTTGATGGCATGACGTTCCTGAATTCTGCATACATGCTGTGCTTAACTGAATGTACTGTAATACCAATTTGGCATGGTGAAAAAATTCAGAGAAGAGTTTTATACAGTAAGTTACCAAAGCAAAACTTCAGTAAATGAGATAAGAACTTTCCAGTATGGAAGGGCACAATGTGAGGGATTTAGGAATAAAATATTGCTTTGCTTAACTAGTAAAGAAGTCCTATGCCAGGCTTTTATTTATTGGTTTTAGTTCAACTTTTAATAATGTTATTCCTTCAAAGTTGCATTTTAAGCTAATTAATGACCTTGAGCTCCCTATTTCTATTTGTAACTAGATTTTAGACTTTCTTTTAAACCATACACAAGTTGTAAAAGTTGGTGATAATTTATCTTCTGTTTTAGTTTCGAACACAGGGACACCACAAGGTTGCCCATTGTCCCCCAAATCATATTCTTTATGTCTGATTGTAAAGCAAATCATAGTAATACTTTGATTGTGAAACTTGCTGATACCACTGTTACCGGTTTTATATCACAAAATGATGAGTCTAATTAATACCACGCTCAGATAGAGTCTGTTGTTAACTGGTGTGATGAGAATAACTTAATTCTAAATGTATGGAAAACAAAAGAAATCGTGATTGACTTCATAAGGATAAAATCTCCCATGCCCCCGCTTTCAGTTAATGGTACTGTTGTTGAGCAAGTACCTTCTTTCAAATTTTTGGGTACATACATCTCTAACGATCTTTCTTGGTCTGAGAACTAAGCTGAAATTCTGAAAAAAGCTAATCAGCCCCTTTATTTCTTACATAAATTAAAAGCCTATGGAGTTAATGTATCCTAGTCAACTTTTATCGTGCAACTATAGCGAGCGTGCTAACTACTGCAATTACTGTCTGGTATGGCTGTGTAAGCAAATCTGACATCAACAAACTTTTTTACTGTTATTTGGTCTGCAGAAAAGATCATTGGTAACACACTCCCATCATTAGATTTGATCTACTTTGAAAGAACTACAACGATAATGGAAAAAATAATGAAAGATCCGACTCACCCTGCTTATGGTTATTTTAATTTCTTACCTTCGAATTGCCATTTCCGTACTTTTAAGGGTAATAAGCATTTTACGGATTGTTTTTTCCCAGTAGCTGTAAAATTTTTTAATCATAGCTAGTTTTATTGTTTTGTTTTGATTTGTGTTGTTTCAAGTTTTTTTGTCTGTTTTATGTTAATCTTTTTTGAACCAGAGCTCAAGGAATGTTCTGATTTTCGATGTTTTTTACTGTACATTGATTAATGAACTGAAACTGTAGCTATGGTGGGCAGTGCCACCCAGGAATGTTCTTTAGCACTCATGACTAATGGTTGTTAAGCCTTGCACTGCCCATATCCAACTTTACTTCCACAACGACGGTTTAAACTGGTTTTGGTAGAAATTAGAAGGAAATCAACCTGTATGTGGTGTTCTGCCAGTTTTGCTAACATCTATAGTACCCCAGTAAAGGGCCAATAAATCAAGAACTTACCCCAATCTTCTCAAAAATTTCATGTTTAACTTGGTACACTCTGAATGGATTCTTTACTAGTGATGGGATTTGTTGGAGTCTTTGAACTTTTTGTCTTAGTTTGACTGAATTTTAGGCCTGGACTGCACTACATATTAGGGGCAGGGTTTCTGTCAAGGGGGGGAAGGGGGATTTGTCCCCCCCCTTTCCAAAAGAAGGTGGGTAAAATCCCCCCTTTTCATTTCCATAAAAGTAAAAAAATTGTCAATATCTTG
>WURT03656358.1:0-18600 GCA_009936505.3 Holothuria glaberrima
TCAAATGCTAATATCTCAAGAACCGAACATAGGAAATGAATGAAAATTTCACAGATTGCTTAGAATATGTTCCTCTTAAACATATCAAACATAAATTTGGGTCTGGACTATTCTTTTAAGTTTTAACCCAGTTGAGTCCAGTTTGTGCATTGCCTCTCAAACACCACACTTTGTATGGGGCCCTATCTTACTACACTGCCCAGGGCCTTACACTTTGTTTAATTCAGTTACATAATAAGGGAGGGGCAGGGGGTATGGGAAGCTGTCTGCCCTGGATACCAACCTTAAGGGTGTGCCCTCATATGAAAATTTTTCAAGTTTATCCCCCTTTGACCCCTCTGCTGGACAGCACCCATTGTATGAGGCGCCAAATATCCAAGGTAAGCCACTGTCTAAATTGGCCCTGTACCACCCCTTTTGTTTTTCAGTAGACCCCTTTTCATATCATCTTGTCTATTATAAATTTTTCATGTTCTGTTTAAGAGAGCTGTCACCTTATTTTCATTTGACTTAATGTTTTCACAGAACCTGGAAATGTCATCTCAATCTTAATATCATCAGATTTTTTAAAGATGGACATTTTGGTGAGCTGCATTTTACTGATCTTTTCATAACTCTAAACCTCAATTTAGAAATACTCTTTTGGATGAACACAACACTGCAAAAGACAAATGTTTTGTTATTCTTATTTTATGATTTGGACAAGAAAATTTGAACTGTTAGATAGTGCTTTGTTTTATGGAGGAAGGGTAGGAAGCTAGGATTTTGATGTATTTCTGTCATGAACACAGGTAAATGTGAAGGTGATATACAATAATGCGACCTTTTACAGACTTGCTGTATTAGTAATGATGTTTTGGTTGTATGCATGAATGAAAAATATTTATTAAAAATATGTTAAAGATATTATTTTACCATTGGTTGTATTGGCAAAGTGAGCATATACTAGTCTTATTCTGTAATTTGGCAAATGGTAAGACTTACCTTGAAAGGTCCTTTGAATTTCATTGAGGGCAGTGTTTGCCTTAGGATGTGCAGTTTTTTCTTTTGTTTCCTGCAACATGTGCTGGAATCTGGAAAAGCAGATATTTTTCATAGGTGTCATTCTGCCTCTTTTTATCTAGCCTAAATTATTTAATAATATAGAAGGAATGAAAAATATCAAAAACTTTCCCCCAAATAACCAAACTTCATACAAACCTTCAAATTTCTTGTTTTCCTAGAGGGGAGAGGAGGGAGATCTATGAGTCATCATTTCATATTCAATCTCTTATCAGAGAGGATTTATTGTTTATTGGTAATTTATGAAGAAATACATTTTTTCATTTTCCTTAAATTTCTTTGCTCTTTTTCAAGGTGGAAGATTGCATTCAGTTTTGTCACAAACACATGTCTGAAATCATTGCCACACCGTGTAACATGAATTGCATAAATGATAAACTTTGCACAAGGTAATATGTCTTTTATTTGATTGCATTGTTAGGTCTAGAAAATCAGTCCAAAGAAAGATGATTTTAATTGAAAAATTATTCAAACGTATTCTATTTAAACTTATTCTATTACATGTGTGATGAATGTAAGAAGCTTTGTGTAAGGTTTAGGCACACAGCCCTTCACTGAATAATTCAATAATTACAGTTACTGGTTTTATAAGTCCCAGCCAAAATATTGGTTCTATTTGGTGCATGGTTTGTTCCTTTGTTTCTTCACTGTATCCACACCTGTCCTCTTCATCCATACTTACAATTGAGGTACCTCAGAGAAGAATTTTAAAACCTGCCATTGTTTATATGATTGCAATAGTCTTTTCATAAGGATCTCCTTGATGTAAAAAAAGAAGAAAGAGTTCAGTGGTAACAATGAATGTTTGAAAATCTTTTCTTCATCAAAGGATTGCTGATCTTTTCACTGATTGTGAAGTGGATGATGTAAAAGACAAGAAAGACAAATTTAAGAGGTAAGTAGAAGACTTGGAAATATGCATACGTGTTTGTCTGGTGTGCCAACTAAATGTGATTGTTGTCAGCCCACAAACTTATTTTTCATTGGTATCTTATCATGAGAGTACTTCCCAAGGCCAAGGCTCCCGTATACGAAAACTAGGTGGTAGTTGATCCTGACCCTAACCCTAATTAATAGCAGTCCATGAAGTAGATGTTTGATCAAATGGCCCTCAGTTTCATGATGCAGATGCTCCCTCTAGTAATTTGTAAAAGTTCTAGTATTTCCATTCTGTACTCTCAGAAGTTTAGAAGTTTCATCAAGTTTTGATGTCAGGATTGGAGGAGCAGGTTTTGAACTTACACATGTTATTGGAAGCCTCATTAGCTATACCTAGAAATGATTAAAATTGAACTATTTACTTAAATTACTGGTAACTGTAGCAGATTGCTGTTACATGAAGGATATCAAATTTTGTTAAAGTATGAGCTTTTAATCCAAGAAATACTGGCTTTGGAGAAACATAATTTTTAGGATAAGAGAATGAATGCAGCATAAAAACATTGAGATCATGGTCAATCTTTTTCACTGTTTATTTTTTGACTAGCAAATTGTTTGTGAAGAAGATTGAGCGCTTGCTTGGACATGGTGGCCCAGGCTCAACTCTTTTTAGGTAAGGTTGCTTGACACAGGTTTGTTCTGATTCCAACACACTGGACAATGCTATCATTTATTGCCCCTACCGTAGGTGGAAATCCCCAGGTGGGGGGATTTATTCCACCCACACTTTTTGGAAATTCTACCATTGACTTTCACTTTTCACAAAGTAACTTTTGCCCCAAGGGTCCACTATCCCCCCCCCCCCCCTCAGCTTCTGTTTCCTACCCTGTAATTCATGGAATGAGAGCTTCCACATTGATCTTGTAAGAAAAGTGGCAACACATACAGTACATCATTGCTGTAGACCTAAGCCTCACTTCCAGCTGTAGAAATGATGTTTATGTTTGAAGTAAACATCATTTCTCATTTGTTTGACAAAATTCATGTTTCTTTATGTCTTTATTTCTGTATGCCTAAAATATTTTCTTCTCACAATAAAACTTTATTTTGTTTGTTTGGCAAAGTATGTGCTTTCTGGCTTTATCAACGTTCTTATTTATTAAATAAAAACATTTCTTTGTATTTAAAAGACAGACCAGGGAGTTGAGTTGTTATTAGACATGGTTTTAGCTATAGGAATGAAGTTTATGTTTGGCAAAGGCTGAAGTGTCCTCTTGCTGCCTTAAAAAGACTGTGGTTAACAGAAACAAGGCATTAGCTGATTGGTTATTAACTATTAAGGCTTACTAAATGAAAGCTTTCTTCTTAAGGTGGATTTCTTGTCTAGAGTGGTCTTTGTCAGTTCTTCCAGCTACAAATTTAAGTGTGGATAGTGCTCATAATATATGTGTTGTTTTGGCTGAAACTTGTAATCTGAAGTGACATATTCATAAATAGAGTCATATCTTTCTAATAAACCATGCCCTTTATTAAAGTACAGAATGTTGTTTTGACAGAAGAAACAAAATGGCTTTCAATATTGAAGATACTGAACATCCATGAATATGTTACTTTTGAATTCTTCTCAAGGTGTCAATTTTGCAAGCGTTTACTGACTCAGGGTACTATGGAGACTGTCCGGTGTCTCTCAAACAGGTAAGTAAACCTTACCTCCAATGCTGTTGTAATACCAGTAGATTCAATGCCACCTGTAGAACTTTTGAAAGGTTTGGTTCCATCTGAAATATATAATGTACTAAAGAGCTTGGGAAATGTGTTGGCCTGTACGGAAATTTGCCACAATCAAAGTTAGTTTCTTAATGTTGGTAAGCTAAATTTGAACCATTTTTAAACCTACCTTTCAAATATTTAGGAAAGCCATAAACCTAGGACTTGGTATCAACAAAATACTTCAGTTATGGTCTTCTCATTGGTACTGAAAACTTAATGTGGAATGTAGCTGACATATGATAATACCTGATATTCCATTGTGCCTCACATATGATGAATATATGTGACACCTGTGAAACAGAAAAAAAAATAATATAAATTTCTGCAAAACAACCAACCCACTTTAGGAGCATAACTGCAGAAGTCTGGTTGTCTCTATAGGTGATTGTATGGTTTCAAACTGGGTTACACATACCTGTTTGGGATACAAAGCTGAGATGCCAGTGGTACAAACAATAAAATTACAGCCTATGGTTTAAGCTGTTGGTGAAGTGAGGGGGGGGGGTATACTGGGTGCATGTAAAATATTAGGGTGGGTTCAGGGCTACTCAGATTGGGAGCCACATCTCAAAGTTGAGACAGGGATTTGAAAAGTAAAGTTGTCACTTAAATGGTGCACCAAGTGGATTGCAATGAAACATATTGTCTTCTTGTTTCAGAATAAGCATTGGAAGAAATGGGGACATCCAGTTCTACCATAAAAGGTAAGCAATGAGTTATTGGTGAAAAATAACAAGATGTGTGACTTTGGTGATGCACTGAAATATTTTGCTGCATAATTTAAATTATTTCAGTACCTCAAATATAGTTTGATTACAACTTTTGTGAAGACATCATGAGTAAGTGCAACTTTTACCTAGAATCATATTTTCTTACAGCATTGTTTGTTACTTTTGAGTCGGTGTTTCCCACAGTTGTCATTTTTGCTAGGACATGCTTCTTCTTTCAGATAGGGTATAACATTCATTTCCAGCAGAGCAATTACTAACTTAACTATAACCAAACATATTTTCGTATTAATAATTCCAGAGATCCAAGCTGGGACATCAATGATACCTTGGTAAATATGAAAAAAGATCTCAAATTGTGGAGAAATGTCTACTGGAGGCTGTGGGGCTCAGTGACTTGTTTTGATTGTGCACGTTGCAAGCAGGTAAAGTAGTACATCTGAATATTTTTGGTATTTTTGATATTTTTTTCTGTAGTGGTCTTATGTTATCATTTAAAGACAGATTTGTATCTTTTTAAAATATATTTACCACAGTATCCTTCAAATTTATGATTGTTACCCTACTTTTATTAATATGAAAAGGAGACAAATACAGCCTTAACATGTCTTGTAGTTTAAGCAAACCATTGTGGTTGGTCAATGACATGTTCAGGTCAGTGAGACACTGATCAAACAACAAAGTCAGTGAAGAATTACACTCAGATTTTCAGATTATAAGGTCTAAAGTAGATTGTTTGGAAAGGGTTCACAAGCTACTTTAGAGTCTCCAGCAACAGATTATTGGCGTTGGTGAAGGAAAGTGCTTTGTAGGAGGTGCTTAGATGGGCTTTGAGATTGGAGGAAGGGCTAAAAGTAAAATCCATTGGGATAATTTGATGCATCTGGAATAGGGAAAATTGGCCCTGTAAAAACATCTTCCTACCCAACCATTCTTGGAGCTTTAAAACAGGCCTTTGAATAAGCTTCTCTTGTTTGGGGCAAATGTGTCATGCTCACATGGATAATGAGCAATTGCAACTGTCAGCCAGTGCAGTTATTTTTGCTTGATACTGTAAACATATTTCTGTTTATACAATATAACATGCATTTGAGACATCATTTTTGCTTGCTTTCATTATAAATTCAGAGCAAATGTGTTCTTTTTGTGGATTTTATGCATTGGGATGGCAGGTAAAAGCTGTTATCTAACAGTGCTACATATAGTTTGTTCATATTTTGTTTGATTTCAGACATTTCCCTGCTGTGAATTTAAGAGTTGTCAGGTTCATCCAGAAAAAGCAAACTTCATCTATCCAGGCCTACATTCTTCACCTGTGGGGTCGTATGGTTGCTGCAATAGAAAAGCTGTCAGATTTGAGACTGTAATAAACAACTCTGTGAGTTTGAGGTGTCTTCAAAACTTTAGGAATTAATGTCTCCATAGAAAAATTGCTTCTAAATCTATAAATTATGATTTTAAAGTTGGGGAAATTTTCTGTACCACAAATGCAACATTCACCTGTAAAAGCTTAAATAATAAACTGCTGCAGATGACCCTTGCCATTTGGGGCATAGTGACAAACTTTCTCTCATTGATGTACAGTACAAGGTAGATGTAGTGAGGGGAAGAAAGCTTTATTAACATACTCTATTAACCTACAAGATAAAGGAAAAAGTCATTACATCATGCATTATAATGTTTTTGTCATAATTACCCTTGTTACAAAGTTGTGACCAGCCTTTGTGCCTTTGAGGTGTTAAATAAAGCCCTTAGTGATCACCTTGAGGTCAGATTCACTCTAATCAAGAATGAAAAGTGGCTTTGGAGTGTTCTAATGCAAGTCAAAGCTGAAACAGAAATATTTGCCAGTACATTGCAAAAGGTTCTTTTTAGATTTGAATCTTGAGCTTGCTTCTTATATCACCGCACATAATGTAAATTTTTGTTGCTGTATTGCCTAGTTTTTCTCTTGATATCACTTGGTAGGAGTCTGTCTGACAGAATTGGTCATATTGTCATTTCTTCTTGTGTTCTCACATTTTGTTCTTCTTCTAACTGTTTAGAGCTGTACATAGTTTTAATGAGCATTTTGTTTGCTTCTTTTTAAGGGTTGTGAAGTCACAGATCATGTGATCAAGACCCATAAAGAGGGCGCTTCAGATGGTCCAAGCAGAGAGAGCATTTTATTTGATATACTAGAGAGCAAAAAGGATGTCATATGTACCTCATTACCATCTCCAGACCCAAGCAAGTAAGTACAGTCATCAGTATACCTTTCACTATTCGGATGGGGGGGGTACCTAAGACCTATTTATTTGAAGATGTTAGGATCTTTTAGTGTCATACACTTGTGAATGTGAAAGCCTGTTCCCAGAAATTTTCATGGGGGTTTGAAAAAGTTCAGATGTGGAACTCATTGTCATTTTTATCAGGAGTGGGAGGGTAGAAACTTAAATTATAGATGCTAATATAAGTTTGTTATTCAGGGATGTCATGTGAAAAAAATACTGTAGGTATGTGAACTGTAAAGCGTGTGTGTGTTTGTGTTTGGGGAGGTGCAGCAGGTTATACGAACCCCTGCCCCCACCTCCGGGTGTGAGCCCGAGGTGACCAATGACTCTCCAAGCAGGGATTGTGTTTGTTTGGACGTATTGTTTCACACACTGATATCTACAAGTACTCCACCAGCATTATCTGCCTCTTTTCTTTCCTTCCTGTTTTGGGTTCTTGAGTGGCAGAGTTATTTACAATGCCATGAACCAATATGTTTTGCAGGTGCCTGGGACTGTAACCCTCTTGATGTAAGTGGATATATTCCAATGTGCTCAGGCTTTCCCTCCACTTAGTATAAGTTTGTCATTAAAATCAGTTACCCAGCCACCAAAGTTGGTCACTCACCAGACTGCAGAGCCCTTGGGCAGATCACTTCACCAGCTGAGGTGGCAAGCAACAACATCACTTGTTGTGCTACTTGTGACAGTTACTTTGATGTATTTTTTCAGGTCTGCTGCCATCAGTGTGTTCACAGGTGATGAATCTTTGTCCAGATCATTGGAAGATAACTTTGTGATAGCCAGTGTGACAGGGGCAAAGCAAGGCAGTATTACTGAGAATGAGGTAGGCATACCTGAACAGCTCTGTAGTAGATACCTGCTATAAAGCAAAATCTAGATGGAAGGGTTTTCTGTCTTCTAGGTATCCTGCAGAGACAATGTATGGGATGACATTGCTTCCATTGTAGTACAGAAAGATGAATTTCAAATCTCAGTGGTGTGCATACTTGATTCCTTCTGCTGTTAGAATAACATCTAAACATTATCTTTGTAGTTGAAATGGGAAAAGAAGGAATTGTGTATCTTTTCTCTGTGACTCCTAAGTTTAGCATAGTGATGTTCTTTTATCTTCAAGTGTATGTACAACCTTTATCATTGTGACCTTGCAAGACTCCAGAAATGCTCTATTGTCATTTTATGCACTATTTACTTTTTGATTGTAGACTTACTATAAATTATAAATTGAAGAAAATGATCCAGAAAATTAAAAGAAAGAGTTTCATTCAAGCTTAAAGTGGACCTAAAGTCTAGAAGGACAAGATTACATATTTCAGAGGTTGGAATATGAATTTCATTCATCAAACTCTCATTTTAATAGCTCACTCTGTTGCTGAGATATAAAATGTTGAAATTTGTTCACTTAATTTGAGATACCCATTGTGCAATAATTTCTGATGTCCTTCTTGTACAACTCACATAACCTGCTTTTGTTTCACTTTTAAATTAAGATGTCAATATGACCTTGAATCATTTACTTTTCCTTAGCACAGCATGTTGTAGAGAAAGGGCTTATATAAGTCACCCTATAACAGTGAGACAGTGATCACATTTTGGCACAAGGTGCAGTGGCCCTAAAAAAAAAAAAGACAGTAATTTGATTAGTACAAGAATGACATAACAAATTATTGTGCAATCTGCCATTTTAAATTGAGTGAATAAACTGCAACATTTTATACGTCAGCTCAGGAATGTCCCGTGAAGATGGGAATTAAACTATTGTGATGCATTTTTCAAGTTTTGTAACATACATTTTTGAATTTTCAAACTTAAGATTTTAAGAAATAGTAAATTGTGCATGGGGGGAAAATGGTTTTGGTTTTGAAATACATACTGTGCAGTTGTTGACCTTCTTTTCACATTTATAGACAACCCCTCCCTCTGCCCCCACTCCCCTACCTCTTCTCCTCTAGTAGAAAATTCCACTCAGGCCAACTCTTGCACACGTTTCCTTCCATATTGCAAAATACCACATTGTTAGTACATAGGCACACTTGATATTTTTCAAAAAAAAGAAAAAATCTCAATGTAACCTCCCCTTGGGTAGCCCCTTGCAAGTCTGCAATTTACATTCAAAAAATTATTCAAATGTTACAACTTCTACCTCCTGTTCCTTTCAGATAAAAAAAAAAAGAATGACCATCTCTCATTAGATAAGCTGGTGATAATACAAAGTGGAGATGAAGTAACTAATATTACTTAACTGATATCAGCTCATTCCTTCTACAGATTGATTTCAGAGACTTCTCTACTGATGACTGGGAGAGCTCTGATGATGAAATTGGTGATGAAGAACAATCAAGATCAGGTAATATTTTTTTCAATCTGAGTATGTATTACTTTTTGAGCAAAAACCACTTTACCAGAGGAAGTGGATGTTTGCCATTTTGCATTGGAAATTCCTCATTTCTCTTTGATGATTTTTTGGAGGTCATAGACCTAGTAGTGCTACAAATGTTGCATAGCCCAGATTGCAAAGTAAAAAAAAAAATACCATTTTGGGTCTGTGTTGTCTTGCACTACTTTTTCATTAGTTAGCTGGTAGTTAATAACCTCTCAAATTCTGAGGGAGTGGCTACAGGTGATTGAATGGTGTATGCACCAGTTAACAATGTTGTCAAGTGTGTATGTCAACTGTACAGGATCAAGCTGTTGCAGTAACCGCTTTTATTAACTAAAAGGAAACTATGAAGCAAAATGCATTACAAGTAACTTCATTACCTTGCTGATGTGCAAATGATGCTCACTACACACCTCTTTGCTGGTCTGTGTTATGACAATTTTCAGTTGGTATAAACAGGAGTAAAGAAAAAGAGATACCATTCAGTGATTAAGAATTTCCCTCCCCAGTGTTGAAATTATTTGAGTCAGTTTTTTATGGCTGAAAGTGTTGTCCTATATCCTAGCTTTGCCAGAGGTAAATAGGCTAATCTCTGGCATACTGTCATTGATTTTTTATCTCATGTTATAGTGAAAAGCAGAGTCATCTACCATCCTAGGAGAAAGACACAGAAGAAATCGTCAAAACAGGTATGCTATTGTCTGGTTTGGTATGAACATTAATCATTTTGAAAGGTTGAAAACATGATTTACAAAGTATAGAAAAGGATGAAAAACTGTTTATTTGATGAAAGTGATAATGAAGCTTAAAATGATTAAATATATTCCAGTTGGGACTCGTGATTCTAAGTCAAGAATAGAGCCAGAGAAGAAGAATAAGGCCTTCAACCTCTTTCTGCTTAGATATAAGTTTTGTATGTCTTGAAATAAAAAAGCTCAGATGCTATAGAATACACAAAATTTCTTCACATTTGTAATCAAACTGAACTTTTTATTATTATTTTTTTTTTTAAATCAGAATGGGTCAGAAATAAGCGAAGGCTGGTGGTGTTGTATAAAGCTCAATAAAATCAAAACATACTACCATCCTTGTAGATGTCACTGATGGTAAATAGCATTCAAAATGGCAACTTGGGCTGCTGCCTGTATTTTACTAGAAAATTTTATGAAATGGCCCAAACCTAGAAATAGGTCCATGGTTCATAACCATGTATTTATTAAGTGCAGTTCAATTTGATTTTTGCAGTAGGACATTTTATGTCCCATTTGGTGAGTTGTTATGTTGTTTTTGCTTCCAGGTTTCTTCTGGGACTCTTTCAACAAGTAGTTCTGGATCAAAGAGGTGATTTTACTACCATTCTGCTACTTTAATGTGTTAATTCTGGTAAAACTTATCAATCAATCAATCAACATCTCAAATGTGTTGCTGTTGTCATTTTGTTTACCCTTCATTTTCATTAGTTTTGGTTGTGTCCTGGAGACCAAAGTAAAGCATCCATGCAAGTATTCTGCCTCAGTAATAGCAGTACACATTCTTTCAAGGATTGCCATGTTTCAAAACTTTATTTAAATGTGGCTGAAATCTGTTGGCTTCACTGAACTCACACCTATTAATCATGGAGTATGTCTCAAAGGAAGGCATTGACATAAATTTATCTTTTTTAAGTTTCTTAGAGGAGAACAAATGGCTTCATTGTAAAAACATTAGCAGCCATTGGGTGTTGCCTTAAATACAGAAGCAAGGTTCTCTGTCTAACCATCTTCCTCACCACACAAGTGGGAAAATATGGTCACAAAATATAAGTTGGGTCTTGTGATATGGTTTCACTGAAATTTGTAATATTATAAAAGCAGTGCAGCCCCTGTTCTCTTTGAAAAAAGAACAGTAATTGAAATTAGGCTTTATTGGATTTAAGAAGCTTGAATTACTCTTCCCTTCTTCACCCATCATAGCCGTCAGAAGTGGGACTCTCATCGTTCTTTGAGATATAACCAAGATTCACAGCGAGAGGAAGGTGAGTGTCTCAACTTTATCTTCAATTGGAGAATCAAAACTTATAAGTGAGAGATTCTCAGAAATATAAATTGAGCTTCATGCTGTTCCACAAACGGATAGGTACCTGTTGCATAATCAATAGTGAAAGCTTGCTGAAGTGTTACTACAAACAAGATACTTAAACAGCAAGCTACAGATGAGTGATTTGCATGGACTGTGTGAAAGAAGTCAAAGTTTTGAAACTGACCCAGGTGAAAGAGAAGGATAGAAATTTTCAATAAAACAGGACAAAAGTACAATTTTGTAGACACAAAGGACAATAGCAAGATTTTCACAAGCTTTCAAGAATGCTTATTAATTTTGACAGCATTATTTTACTCTTAGAGACATTTTTGGATTCTTTGCCGAAGGCAGGCAAGGAATCTATGCGATGGTGATGTCGTGTGTGTGTGTGTGTGTGTCTGTGTGTATAGGTGGACCAATATTCCATTCAAGGTGAGGACATTTTCTATTGTTCTCCGGTCCTCAGGTGTTCTAAACAATAGATTTCTCCGGTCCTCAGGTGTTCTGAACAATAGATTTCTCCGGTCCTCAAGTGTCTGAACAATAGACAGTCTATTGTTAAGGTTAGGGTTAAGGAAGCAAACACAAAGGAAATAACAATGAGGTCCTCAGGTTGATAGAAAAAAAAAACTTGTGTGTGTATGTGTGTGTGAGTGTTTGTGACGCTCTTTGTATTTGTAATATCTCAAGAAAGGAATGACCAGCACTTTTCATATTTGGTATATAGATTTTTCATATTGAGAGAAAGAAACCTATTGTTTTTGGTGGAGGTCAAAGGTCATTTAAGGTCACCAGAGGGCAAAGACTGAAAACCTTGTAATCGCGATATCTCTAGTAAAAAATGACCGACAATTTTCATATGTGGTATATTGATATGTCATGTTGAGAAGAAGAACCCTGTTGTTTTTGTTGGAGGTCAAAGGTCATTTGAGGTCACCAGAGGTCAAAGACCAAAAACTTTGTAATCGCGATATCTTGAAATGCGAATGACTGACACTTTTCATACGTAGTATATAGATTTGTCATGGTTAGGGGAAGAATCCTATTGTTCTTGGTGAAGGTCAAAGGTCATTTGAGGTCACCAGAGGTCAAAGACCGAAAACCTTGTAATCAGGATATCTCAATGGAGGAATGACTGACACTTTTCATATTTAGTATATAGATATGTCATGTTGAGAGGAAGAACTCTACTGTTTTTGGTGGAGGTCAAAGGTCATTTGAGGTCACCAGAGGTCAAAGACCGAAAACCTTGTAATCACAATATCTTGAGGTAGGAATGACTGACACTTTTCATATTTAGAATATAGATTTGTCATGTTGAGAAGAACCCAGTTGTTTTTGTTGGAGGTCAAAGATCACTTGTGGTCACCAGAGGTCAAAAAGTAAATGTCACATTTCATGAGAAGAGGCACAGACAAATCTCTTCTAAGACATGTTGCTTTTTTCAATTTTTTGTTATTTAAGTTTTGGTGGGGTTCAAAGGTCATGTGAGGTCAGCAGGAGTCAAATTGTGAAAGCGTCCTAAAAAATGATGTAGTCAAGAAGTGTAAATTTGAGGGATCAACATCCCCTTTTGGCAAGGAATCATTAAGCCTTTGGGCTTTCTGGTTCTCTATTTTTTGAGATAAAAATGTGCTTTTTACTATCTTTTTTGTCCTAGTTGGGCCATATATTTTTGAAAAAACATGGCTAGAATTTAATTTTTTTTGTTCTTTTTGGTGCCCATCCATTTAAAGACAGTTAAATGTTTCAACGAAATGCCTGTACTGTAATTATTTAACTACCCAAGAGCTTGTTTGGGTCACCTACACCTTTCTGTGGCCCCTGACATTTTTCTCAGAGAAAAAGATGGCCAGTCAACTGCCAACAAAGAAACTTGAGAATCTTTATCTGGTATAAATTTACAGCTAGTTTGGTTGAATTACATTTGTATACAGTGACCACTTTACCAGTGAAGACATTGCTTTGAAGGTAGGGTCATGTTTCATTCATAGGGATTTGAATAAAATGAAAGGTGAGCTTGACAGTACATGCAAGAATGATATGTTTGAGTCAACCATAGTTTTTATGTAAATGGTTAAAATCATCCCCAGCTTGTTAGGTAACAGTTGTATCTGGATGTACGAGTGAGAAGGCAAATCATTTTATCCGTTCCAAGCAATCAGATACTGTATTGTGACCATATAATTATTTGTTTGATTTCTGTTTCAGATCGGCACAGGATTGATGATTTGGTCCAAAATTTGATGAAACAAAGGCAGGATGTTGTGACTGACATGCAAGAGAAGAGTCGACAGCGGGAGGTATGTATTATAGTATGTGGAGAAGCAAGGAGAGAGTTGTAACATTATACTGCAGGGACTGAAGTTTGTTATTTGCAGAGTTGCTATGCAATTGTCTTGCATTCAGAGATTTGTGGGATCACAAATTGACTCTGGCATTTTGTTGAATTGATAACCAACCACCATCTTGGGGAATGCTATTTCTATGTAAGAATTTAAAAGCACCAAGGTGTTTCAGTTTAGCTTTGTGGTGAGCTAAATAATGTCTCTTGCCCTGGCAAAACTGGAAACTCATGGACTTTGTAAGAGAGCTAACTTTCTTGATGATAACTAGTCGGTTATCACTTAGATTGAGACATTTAACTTTAATTAAATGGTTTATTTCACAACATATTGTTACAGAATGATTATTTTTATGAAAAGTGTGACAATCCCCACTTTAAAATACAGCACCTCAAAATTTCAAGTCACTATTCAGTTGCATATTATTTTGTGATTTAAAATTTTAAAGAATCATAATTATGTTTAATCTATTTTTTCTTTTTGCAGTATGCTGGTGGATTGTTCAATCGTCTCGAGAGTCAGTTTAAGTCAAGTTTAAATATCAGCAGACCTACTCCTATGCCAGTGCAGTTGAGGTATTACCTTGAACATTATCAAAATCATGCCAATCATATATTATTCTTATACAGATGTAGATAGACATACTCAAACCTTATCATTTACTATCATAAGCATATGAGGAGGGGTAAGGGAAGGGACACTTTGGCCCCCACATTCTTGGACAACCTAAAATGCGGGCAGAATCTGTAGAAATTTGGGCAAAATTCTTTTTAAAGGGTGCAGAGATTCTAGTTCTCCAAAAATTGCCCCCCCCCCCTGCCCCCTCCAAATCTAACTGGTCCCATGCACTTATGTTTTCTATAAGGAGAAAATGCTACCAATCCACTTTAAATTAGTACACAATACCATCCTAATTCAAAAAGGATTCTTTAAATCGTGTATCAACATTTTTGTTACCTCATGAAATTCATTCAGATTAACTCCTTGTTTTACCTTTTTAATGCAATATTTGTGCTCTGAAGTGTAATTAAAAATACTTAAAGAAAATATGAGATTTGTAAGATTTTGTTTCAAGGAAGTTTGTGATAACTGCTTGTTTGCTTTAAGTACTTCCTACGTGGTACCAAAGTTATTATTTTAACACTTTCACTTACAAGAACTTTTTTACTCGTGATGAGAAACTTTTTGTTTTCAAAAGGAGTTCATGTGTCATGTTCCCAAAAGAATTGAACCCCACTTTAATCCCCCTTCCTGCTCAATCTTCCCCTGGTTTGTACCCTCTCTAGTCATGATTGTCACTTATCAGGATTGTTTTGAGTCTTGCAATAGATGATATCTGGGGGATATTACCATTGAGAATGATTAGCAAACTTGAATTCACTGTAACACTGATGATATAACTTATTTGAGTTAAGGGGAAATATTGCATTTGTGGTACACAAAATCTTCATATCATTAAAAGCATGATTTATAGACACTGAATTATAGGAAATTCACAATAAGGTAGCTGGGTAACTTATTTTCAAGAAATAAGATTTTCACAGAAAGACTCTTTTGTAGCTCTTGAATAATTTTTGGTGCAAACTTCCAAATTTTCAAATGATGCAATATATATAAAGCTTTTATTACATGACATTTTGAGGAAAAAAAGCTGTTTGATAGTGTACAGGTGAGAATGAAGGTTTGGTAATGATAGTTAGGTATTTTGTCTGCATCATCATTTTGATGCTATGTAAGCAAAACATTTCCCTTCAAAAGCCAACTTTCATCACTTTTAGGCATTGATATCACTTTCATGAGTTATGATATAACTCAAATCCATTGCGAGAAATTTAAGGCATTAATTTTGACGAGATGAGTCATATGAAGAGGTTGGTCATATGAGATGGCTAGCTACTTTATTTGTAAGTTGTCTGTATGTTTATAAGTGAAACTGCTTTTATTACTGGGAGATGACACATCTTTATCCACATTGTTGTTAAGTAGTGTAACTTTGCTTCTCACAACCATCTCTTCTTTTTGCTTTGTTTCCTTTCCTTGTTTATAGACAAAAGCTGAGACTGGGTCAAGTGAGAGCAACCTGAAGTCTAAGGGTGTAAGCTTTCATTGACCCCCCCATCATGAGTGGTCTAATGAAGCTGGAATGAATACCATATTCCCAGGACATCAATGAAGGAGCATTTTCTTTGAAGTCTTTGAAATGCCATTATTTTGGACCCAGGGAATCTGTCTAATGTTGGCCTGTCAGATGACACATGGTGTATGTCATACCCTTCGCACATGAGATGAATTGAACATTCAAGGTTACAAGTCATCAAATGCTCTTGTCATCGAATGCTCTGTCTGTTATGAGATTAACCACATGTACTGTAAATGTGAGTTAATGGCTGGGTTTGAGGCAGTGTTAATGTCATTGCATCCAGAGTAGGTAAAAGTGTGTGAAACTTAAAGAAGTTAAAATTAGAACACAAGAAAGCAAAATTCCAGAACAGTTGCAATATTACTAAAAAGAGAGTGAAGAGTTATGACAAGGCCAAACCCAATATCTCAATCCACTTGAAAGTAAACCCACCAATATGAATGTAACTGTAATCAACAAGGGACACTGGTCATGATCTTCTGCCTCTCTCTACCATACAGTCATTATATTGTCATTTCTCTCATTAAGTTCTTCTGTGGTGACAAAATACTGGATTTGAGGGTGGGGAGGATGGGGCAGCACAGCAGGGAGAAGGGTGGGGAGGAAAGCTGCCACACTTGCATAGCTTGTGCAAGATATTCTTGTTGTATTTACCTACTCTCCTGCTGTGTGTTTCAGTTCAGAAGTATTCAGATTCTAGGTTTTGGATAGACAGTAGAAATTTTTAAAAACCTAGAGGTAAACATTTCTCCAAGTTTGGGGAGTAAATTTAGACATTCCAGTCCGTCTGTGGTAGGACTCTGATCAGTGTCAAGCCATTCTCCAACATGGTAGTTTCTGTGATGTTGCAAGATTGTTTCTTGTACAAATGAAGAATTGAATATCAAGTTGAATATATCCTTTGTTTTGTTATTTTGAATTTTGTTTTGATGTGACATGGCTGTGTTAGTCTATTGCAAAGGAGAAAAAAGGGTTCTTCTTTGTTTTGGCCTGAAAAGCAGATCATATCCCATCATGAAGCATGTTTTTAATGTCAGAGAGCCAAGTAGCCTGACCATGACCCTTAGCAGTGGCTCTACTCAAGCCATTTCCCTCTGACACCCCCCACCTCACTGAAGGTATAAGCCGGTCCCACATACCTACAAAATGACTGCCTAAATTTGAAAGGCTTTTTGTTGAATGACTTGAAAGGTAATGCATGACGTATTTAGAAGTAGACTGATTTCATTGAAATAGGTTATTTTCACTTCCAAACCGTGGGTAAGCCCAACATACCCTGGGGCAGTCACCTGGCTATGCCACTGTGGCATGCCAAAGCACCATTTTTGAAAACAATTTTTGATCTGAGAGACCAGTAAAGATTACAACAATTCAGAAGGTTATCAATGCAAGCTATAAGTCTAGGCCTTATTGGTTTTAATGACAAGAGATCTTGGAATTATGATGGTGTGCATGCTTCTGTGTTTGATGCTCAACTTGTTTACACAATATCTCAAGAAAGGTTAGTCTGAAAGTTCTCATACTTGTTTAAGAGGAGTATTACATTGGGAGGGAGAAGTCTGTTGTTATTGGTGGTCAAAAGTCACCAGAGGTCAAACACTGAAAACCTTGTTTACATCTCAAGTTAGGAATCATGCGTACATTTCATACTAAGTACGTTTGATTCAAATTGAGTAAATGAATTCTATTGTTTTTGGTGGAGGTCAAAGGTCATCATAGGTCAAACACCGAAAAGCTTGTTTACACAATAAAAATATTTTAAGGTAGGGATCACAGATACTTCAGTTTTCATATAAAGTAGGTAGGTTTGTTGTAATGAGCATATGAACCGCATTGGTCACATTTTTTGGTGGAGTTCAAAGGACATTTGAACTTACAAAAGGTCAGTCACAGAACTTTGTTTACATTTTATCTCAAGGTGGGGATCATGGATATTTTTCATACATGGAATGTAGATTTTTCATATTGAGTAGATAAAACCTATTGCTTTCAGCCAACGTCAAAATAACCAGAAGTCAAATACCAATAATCCTTTTTGTGGTATTTCAAGGTAGGAACCAAGGCTACACTTCATTTTTACCTCAACCCACAAAGTGTGGGTAGAGCTTATGTTATACTGTAGACAGAGAAAATGTCTGTCTCTCTTTTCAAACGTTTTCAGCTTCTGTAATTGAAAGTGGATTTTTCTGAAATTTGCTGTGCAGGTGTCATAAAAGGATGGCAATACATTCCCTTCCTAGCTACATAATGAACCAAAGAGAAGTGGTAGTTTTTGGCCATTTTGATCATTTTTCATGGTCTGTCAGCTTAATGAACAGCATCAAGGCAAAAGCTTGCATGAGACAAGTTTCCAGTTACTTTGTTTTGACTGCTAGTCTTAGGCATTGTCAGTATCATATATTCTAGTAGTTGCCAGTGTCCAGTGTGTTCACTGTGCACACACCATGAGTTCCCAGTCAGCTAATTATTTATCCTTCAGTAATTTTAGTGTGGATTACACAGCTCTCCTTGCTGTGTGAGGATATTGCATACTGTGGGGTCATTGTTCATCCACAGAGTTGCTATTTGGCTCGTCACCACAAGTTTGTTTCCCTGGTCAGGCTAGCTGGAGTGGTAGTAAAGAGATATGATCTTTACTCACACAAGGCATGTTAGAATTTGGAATAATTTCAATTTTAAATGAACACAAATCAGCACTTCAAATGGATGGTGTATTAAATTTTCATCCAGTCTTGTTTTTGGTTCCTTGCTTTAGCAAAAGGAACCAATGTAGTCAGGTTGGCGTGTGTGTGTGTATGTCTGTGTGTGTGTGTATGTCTGTGTGTGTGTGTCTGTGACGCTTGCTTGGGTACGCTGTAACTCAACAAGGGAAAGTTGGACCAAACTTAAACTTGGTATATAAATCCGCCATGGTGAGAAGGTGTGCCCTATCGTTTTTGGTGGAGGTTAAAGGTCATCTGGGGTC
>WURT03656369.1:0-18599 GCA_009936505.3 Holothuria glaberrima
GACCAGATATGGGATTTGTATCTGGCTTTAACAAAAATTGGGCAGATAACTTGATATGACATAAAGGCCATGTTGGCTCATATAAAATTGTATATGGCTCGATTTTTGTAAGGGACAGATATTGTAAACATATGGCAAGTCCGGATATGTCTAATATATGTCAAATCCATTACTGTGCCATATAAGGAATTCATATTTGGCCCATATCTGGATCAGATATGGGATTTGCATCAGGCTTCATCAAAAATTGGTCAGATAAAACTTGATATAAGTGAAAATCCATATATGTGTCATATGAAATCTTATATGAACCAAATATGATTCTCATCTGGTCCACTCATAATGTTGTATGGACCAGAGATGTGCTGAACACATGGTCCACACCTGCACCAATGCTGGGTTACAGCTTTACATAAAATCCACACTCTTCATAAAGCATCAGTAGCCATTCAAAGCTGGCATATGTATGAGCTTTCTGGACATCTTTAACAAAGTAAACTTTCATATTATGTTGAAAGTGACTTGAGTGCAGATATTTCTCAACTTACTTCATAGTGAACAATAAAAATGCTTTGAAATTTGTACTTTTACATGCATTCAAAGCATCGTATTATTAAAATCACACTATAGTTTATATTTCAATGCAAATTTTGTTGACGGATTGACGAATATCTCATTTTACTTCCTAAGCAATGAAAAACAAAGATCAGGGCTACAATTTATGATTCCGCCCACATTCACAGATTATTTGCATATGTTAGTTAATTAGGCCGATATATTAGAAAAAAGTGTATGTATTTGATGACTTCGGTTTGCAGATACGTTTTACTACATCCCAAAGGGGTCTCATCGTAGGACAAGTTATCAAATTAAACACAAAGGTATTAACTTATATGACCTTATAAAACTTCAATTGTACATCTATCTTTGTCTTTTATCAAGTTATATCTGGCCTGATATAGCCATGTAAAACTTGATATGTATATCTGGCATGCATGGTCTTGTCTCAAGTGATATTGGGCTTGATATGGCAATATAAAACTTGATATGTATATCTGGCATCGTGGTTTACCAGGTAAGTTTCAGGTTTGATACGGCCATATAAAACTTGATGTGCATGAAGGGCAATTTTTTTTCAAGTGGTATTTGGTTTCGTATGGCAATATAAAATTTGATATAAATATCTGACATGGTCTTGTCTCAAGTGATATCGGGTTTGATATAGCAAACTTAACAAACTTAGCAAAGTAAAATTTGATATGTATAGCTGGCATGGTGGTTTACCAGGTAAATATCTGGCTGTATAAGGCCATTCAAAATAAATATGCATATCTGGAATGGATGTCTATCAAGTTATATCCGGCATGATATGGCCATATAAAACTTGAAATGTATTTCTGACATTTTTTCATCAAGTTATATAAGGCTTTATATGGCCATTTGAAAATTGATATGCAATCTGGCAAGGTCGTTTATCAAGTTATATCTGGCATGATGGTTATATAAAACTTGATATATATTTCTGGTATTTTTTATGAAGTTATATAAGGCTTATGAGGCTTTTTTATGGCCATATGAAAATTTATATATTAATCTGGCATGGTCATTCATCAAGTTAGATCTGGTTTGATATGGCCATATGAAAATTGATATTTATATCTGGCATGGTCATTTATCAAGTTTCATCTGGCTTGATATGGCCATTTCAAACTTGATTCAACATATCAAGATAGTGATATCTGGTTTTATATCTGGCTTAGTATGGCCATATAAGACTTTATATTAGCCAGATATACCCAGATACGAATCCAGGTATAAATTTTGAGTAAGGGACTGAGAGGGAGAGAAGCCTACAAATTCCACTTATATTACGACTGAAAATATGAGCAGTCCTCCAAATATAAGAAATATGCTCCCTTAGAAGAGCTGAGGGCGCTTACAATGTAGCACGTATATTTTCATTGCTTCTCATTTCTGTCGACAAAAGCCTCTGTTATATCAATTCCAGTATCACATTCTTTCCCTCTCTGGTGATTACATATATATATATATATATATATATATATATATATATGATCACTGGAGTACAATTTCTCCTGAAAAAACATCCAAAAAGGACGAAAGAGTCTATTCCGCCTGGCCAACAACCAGAAATCAATCGTCAGCCTAACGTGAGGCCTAGCCTATCTGCTGCTCGTTCTGTTGACAACTCAGCAATCGCTACTGCCATTCGTGTGGAGCCACAAGACTGCACTTAACTCAGATGAGTTCCGTAACTCCATCTCATTACTATTGGTCCCGGCTATTGTCGAAGCCGTCAAAGAGAAAATTTGTTCTGACATTGACAAAAAAAATTTGTTCTGACATTGACCAATTGGATAAAGCTGAGGGTGAGATACAAACGTTAAAGTATGAATTGTCAGTAGTCAAAGAAAACGTGGAAAGGCAAGAGCAGTACTCTTGCAGAAACTGTCTAAGAACACATGGCATCAAAGAGATACCAAACGAATCTACGGATGACCTCGTCTTAAACCTTGCCCATGAGTATCTTAAAATTAATTTAAGCTTGGAACACATCGGCAGGTCCCATCTTATTGCTCCACGACCGAAAGCAAACGTACAAGCCTCACAACAAAGACCAGGACCCAAGCCAATTATTTTGAAATTCTCTTTTTACAATATTTGAAGCAATTTTTATGGAGCGAGAACCTTCCTCAAAAGCTTGGGCGTTTTTATTAACGAGGACCTTACCCCCAAGGACAGGCCTTGTTGGCAAGGGTTCGGATCCCTACCAACAGTTAGGGGTCCTGGACTCTTGATGGCAGAATTTTTGCAATCGTTAGAAACGACCGAAAACATGATTATTAAGATTTCTGACTTGGAAAAATTGTGACTAATTAAGCTTCGTATCATTAACTTTGGCTCGTCAATCATTTAAACTTGTACAGTACGAATACGTCTGAGATCCGCCATTTTACAGCTCTCCTTAAAGTTCGTCTTTTATATTGTTGGAAAATGCCCATCACAAGCAGCAAACACACCGCATTGAGCTATCGTCCACTGAAGACAAATCATCCGGATTTTTTCTTTCACCTTTGAGTACGAAAAATCCTGTTTTTCCTTGTCTGGATTATCTGTAGAAGGAATGATGATGCAGGGCTACTTATCTCCAAAAACCCTCCGTTACAGGTCTTATTTTTTTGTCTTTTGTTGTTGCTTCTCTTTCTGCTACGTTGCCATTCCTTCCCTATTTGTTTTGTTGTTTTGTTTGTATTCACTGCATGGAATTTAATCTTTTTGATCCTTTATGCTGCCCATGTCTTAGTGATCTAGGAGGAAGCCTACCATTTTCTGTAGACAAATGCTGTAAATGTTCAAAAACATAGTAGTGTGTGTAGTAGAGTGGAAGTGTATCTTGTATTGAATGTAGACCTCATATAGCTAATTGTAATTATGGTAATGATCACTCACCTCTTAGTGCTTCTGACCATGAAAATAATCATACATGATATAGTCATCTTAAGGACTGCCGTTATTATGATCATCAATTTTCAAATGTTTGCACAATCTTCCTACTCGATTGACTTCTAATGCGGCAACTCTTCTCGACATGATATTCACAAATGTCTGGAACTAACCATGCCTGCCTGGTTTTCTCATTGATGATGTTTCGGATCACCCACCTGTCTTTGTACTGTCTGATATTTACCTTCCAATCCCTTGTTATTCTTAAAACACATTGTTTGGTCACAAGAATATCCCCTCTGCCAACTTAAATAACTTTAAGTCAGGTACCAATAAAATACAATAAAAACGATCCAAACGAAGCATATAATGTTTGTACTGATATTTTTAGTGTGCTATATGATAAATGTTTCCCTTTTGTCACTTACAGGCCCAAAAAAATATTACATCTCAACCGTAGCTCAGAGCTGTTATTTTCAATTCTTGTCTCGCCCAACAAAAACTGTACAAAAATACCTGAAGCGTTGTACTTTACAGAACCTTAATTACCACAAACGTTTTCGTAATCGAGTGACAACAGTTATAAGGTGTGCTAAAAGATTGTATTATAGTAACTTATATACAAACTGTGACAAAGATATAAAGAAAACTTGGCGCTTATTAAACACTATTCTCAACGGACAATCAAGCAGTTGAAAAAATGAGAAAATACGATGTTTAGCACTTTCTTCACTAATATTTGCCCCGAAACTCAAAAGTAAATTCCCGAAGTTAATTCTGTCAACCACAAGACTTATGTAGGAGAACCTGTTAAGAATTCCTTATTTCTGTACCCAGTCACGAGTGATGGTATTTTTAGTAAAATTATGTCGTTGAAAAACTCTTTGGCTGACTATGATGGAATCTCACCGGTTGTGGCTAAGCATGTTGCTAATTATATCCAAGCCGTTGTGTCATATTTTAAATCTATCACTAAATCAGGGCATTGTTCCGTCACGTATGAAAATTGCACGTGTGTTCCCTTTCTTTAAAAATGATGACAAACAGCTTGTCACTAATTAAAGGCCGATTTTAGTTCTCTCCTGCTTTTCTAAAATAATGGAAAAACTAGTGTTTGAAAGGTTATTCAGTTACTTATTGAAGCAAAATATTTTGTATAGATATCAGTTTCGTTTATCCCCGACCGTTCAACTTCTCATGCCTCTTATATACTTCAGTCCTCCCTCCACCGTGTCCGTCATGTCGCCCCTCATGTTTGGAATTCCCTTCCTCGCAATATAATCAATTGCCGGTATTCTTACTCCTACAACTTTAAAGGTAAATTACAACGTTTTCTCTCGGCAAGTCTCTTGTTATAATGGCTCTAAGTCAAGAAGGTCTATTTTCTTTGTTGATGGCAGTGCTTTACTCTTTTTGTTATTTTTATTGTTTTTAAGATGCGTTTTCTCTGTTCAAGGGGTTATCCACGCTCTTAAGCTTTGCTAAGTTTCTTGTGGATAGCCCTCGGTCTTTTATTTGTGTTTATATCTATACTGGAAATGGTTTATAACGCCTGACCGAAATAGATGTTGTTGAAACTGAATAAGTTTTTCCATGTTCAATTGTAAATTAAAACTAACACCCAGATACGGTTGAACAGAAATAATAGAATGACAAATAGTAAAATTTAATTGTAGAAAAGTTGTGTCAAATATGTTCATAGGTGACAGGGATAAGGGTTGGAAGAACGGATAAATGATGTTGTCCCAGGTCTCTCCAACAGATTGAGGAGTGATAGTAATAATAAGGTAAGTACCGGTATAAGTCACTTATTAACATTAATGACGCTCGCCAAAAGATCTTCTTTTTGAACAATTGAGACCATTATAAGGATTTTACAACTAGGGACATGGAAAGAATCGCACCATTAGAAGAAAAGGTGATGGAGAAACAATCTGTGCACATACTTTGAGTTTCTCTATGGAACACAACCTACATACAATAAATAAAAACAAAAGATCCCTGAGTGGCTAACTGTAACTGCCAGTTACTAACTTTAAGTAAAAATTGTCCCGTTTATGTTTATCTTAATCGAAAAACCCATTGGTTGACCGAGATCATGGCTACATGCAAAGAACGAAAGAGGTAATAATCTGAATACATGTTCAGACTGATGAAAATTTTGAATGTAGGGATCCAACTACTTTTTAAGAAAATACAAAGGAACTTGTGCACTACGAAAAGAGCTCCTTGGTTCAGAATCAGTTTTGCTTTTAAAGAAAGCTTAAATACACATGTGCCGGAATGCGAACGTGTTCTCCGGTGGTTAAGTACTTTGTCGAAGGTATTTCCGACAAATTAAAATGCCCGAAAAACGGTTAATAAACTTTTAGCATCCAATCAACTTTGTTGGCAAAGTTTACAAGAAAATTTGATTATAATAAGGAAACAGAGGAAGGAATTGCAAGTCATTAGAAAAGGGCCTCTAAAGGGCTAATGTCGTCGCTACAAACCGTGAATATAACTTTTCGACGTCAATGAACTGATAACTTTACCCTTTAGTACCGTGATTGTCCTCTGTAGTGTCATAATTGTTTGTTTATGTTCAAATAGATAGAAAGGTTAACGACAGGGTTTGGTAAAAAGAATAACGTATTTCCAATCCGTGAGGCACATCCACGTTATAAGTGTGTGGGTATGAGTCTGTATTTTACACATGACCATCATGCGAGAGCCATCTATGTGCCCCGTACCATTAGGTAAGCTGTCCCCGCAGAGAGAATCGTGTACACCAACCATTTACTTTCACACATACAAAAGAGATATTTTATAACAAAAACTTACTTTTTACTTTCTTTTTTTTTGAAATAAAGTAATCTATTTGCATTTTCTACATAGTCTATTTAATCAATGAAATACTTTGTTCCTTATTTTTGAAAAGTCTGAATCTGCTCTTCTACTAAATCTGGTAGCGGAAGATGTAGTTAAATTAATCGACACATTAATGTTTTATTGGCATTAATGTTTTACACACTTGGAACTTCATTCAGTTTCATAAAAAATGTATTCATTTAGCTGTGTTTTCATTAAGCTGTGCAAACTTAAAGATTGTATTTAACTCCTTATCGTTTAAACGTAACCTATGAAAGCTCCATGTCGATTTTTTGTCAAAGTCAAGTATGATACAAAACATCTTTGTCCTAACTTTTCAAAAAGTTGATTAAGTAAAAGTTCACCTCTGAGAAGGTACTTAAGTTACCACTTAAAGATCCATTACACCTCGAAATAAATGCTTTCGAAACTTTGCATAATGTTTTGACGTTAAGTCAATAACTAACTAGCTATTTTCATTTCAGACAACCTTGGAAAGATATTAAAATGGACAAATGTAATATTAAACTAATTCGATGTTTCTTCGAGGTCACAATCTTTTACAAAATTTACGTGTAACAACCTCTGAAACAGCTTTATCAGTCCTTTTCTCTTCCTTTTTTTTCGCCATCTCATAGACCACTGAGGATGCAAGGAAAACAAGCTGTCATGCTGTGGTCATTTTGTTAGTTTTTTGAAACACTAAAACCTTAACAAACTTACTCAGTCAATTCAATTCATTTCAGTTCAATTTTTTATTTTTTGTGTCTTCACAATGTATCAAGATCGAATTACAATTGCTTTCCCAATACACATTTATTCAATAAACAAGACAACACTGTGAAAGGAAGTGCTCTAAGAAACCTTAATAGGCTTAACGAGTAGTTACACTCCCTAGAAATTGAAACAGAAAAAAATACAAACTTAAAATAATATATATAGCAGCATACAGTAAGTAAATCTGGAACCGTCAGGTACCTCAAGGTACCAAAGTCATCAAAATATACCAACAGTGATGCAATCAGAAAAGTCCATTAGAGCGTATTACAAATAATACTCATTTTTCAAACAGTAAACTAGTAGGCAGTTCTTGAAAGTTCCTGAGGTGCATTATTTCAAAGACAAACCGTAGGTAAAGCTAGTTGGTTTGACTATCACTACATGGTGAAAAGTTTGTAATTGAAAATTCTCACGATGAACAGCCCCAAGATTCGGCCTTCTGTACAGAAAGTTTGGCATTGTACTTACGCTCTTGATCGTTACCGTTAATGCTTTAGCCCCATCAGAAGAAGTAACAAAGCTTGGGATTAATTACTATTTTGGGTTGAATCTTTATGAGAGTCTGGTTCAAGCCTACATACAACTGCTGAACGATTCAAATCTTCCTTTGCGTCAGCAAAGCCTAATAAAAACGGTCTAAACATCAATCATATGAAGCATCAACTTTTCAAAAAGAAACGCATTCAAACACATCATAAGTAGAAATTAAGTTCATAAAATACACTTAAATAAGTTTGCCTTGAAAGCAATATGCGCTTATAACTATACAAATGATTTGCTGGAGGTAAGTTCGTTAGGTATGCCCTAAGTAATCAGTCACGACGTGCTAAATGTTACTATAAGTGTATATAGTGTTTTTAAAAGCATAAAATATAAAGTAACACGGTAAGTGCATAGAAGTGTCTAAACAACGAGTGTATCATGTTCACCGGCATGATACATCGAAACGTATGCAACACTTTTGGTTAATATAATAAATAAGCAATGAACGAACTAATCATTTTCACTTAAATCAAAAAAGGCCTTTGTTCACTTAATGACTTTATTACATGTGAAAGTTGAATCTTAATATTCTCAAATTTCGGCCTTTCAGTTCTAAAGGTAACCCGGTACCGAGATGTGATTGTAACAACATGCTTTTTGTTTAAGCGTTCTCCTTACTCTAACAATTGGCAAAAATGGAGGTTTGAACAGCTCCATGAGTTAAGGTGCCGATAATCATTTGCACAGGCAGGTGGTAGGCGTGTTATATTCTTTTCAATCCATTAACTATTTTCCATTTGTCACTTTGTCTTTGAATAAAATGGGTGATGATGTTTTGATAACAATTGCAATTAATTTTGAAGCTACAAACATTTAAAGAAAGTTGAAAGTATGGGGAACAACATATCCAAAAAATTTAACATCCAAATTTGATCTTCCAAACATTTTTTCATCATTTCACTTTCAAGTTAAAATTTTCTTTTTGCCCAAGTCAGTATGCCGATTATGTACGTATAGCTTTACCAATTAGTTGTCCCTCTAGAACAAAACGAAACCAAGACGGTGACACAAAGAAAGAGCTGAGGTGAAAAGAAACTCATATTCACAAAACATACAAGATACTGTTGGAATTGTCCTTGTGTAAATAAATGGTCACTGGGGTTGTTCAAAATGATTAAAAAGGTTTGACGTAAAATCTAACTTAGGATCGACATGATTATCAGGTATCAAAAAGGAGAAAATTGCAATAGAATACAAGGCCGTAGCCTATAATTTCTAAGCCGGTAATGAAAGTTGGCCTAATTTAGAGAAAAAACTGAAACCTTAGCTTTTGCTGTCCTAAGAATGATTTATTTTAACACATCAAAACCTGGGGTATTGCATGTAAAGGTTTCCTTTTCCCCAAATTTTCATGGAGTCCCAAAACCCCCTCCGTAGAAGGGTTCTCCTGTAGAATACTCTTCACGAATAAACCCCCTTTGTCCTCTATGATACACAGTCTGAATACACCTGCATATACCAAGGCTAAAGATCGTTTTTGTATTATTTCTCATACTCATATCACATGAATATTTAAAATTTTATGTAGAAATCAAAGAGATTTGTTAAGCTACTTTAATTTTTTTATTAAATCTTTTTTTTTCTAAAAATCAAATTTTTTCCTGGTAAATTATGAAATCTAAAAAGGAATGTTTAAATGCAGCTTACAAGGTTTCAAGTGTGTCAGTTCCCCATATGAGAGTAATTTCTTGTAAGGCCCCAGCTACGGATAGGCGTAACCGATGGTGGCTCCCCCAGTTGCGTAATAAAAGGGAACAACTCGCACCCTTGCAGGGGTGCACAGCCGAAAAATACAGAATTTGATATCATGTAATTTGTTCAAAGCTTTACCAAAGATAGCATTTTTTTTATCTAAGCTACCTCACATGTACAAACTCTTTGGAAAGAGAACTCTTGTCGTCTCTTATCTAAGACTTCATCTCGTGCCTTACGCCCTGTCGAAAAATAGGAAAAAATCACTTAATAATGACAATTTTTAAAGATTTAATCAGCCCAATGCTTTGCCAAAGACAGCACAATTTACGTACGTAATACAGGCATTATCTGTCACTCCCTCGCCTCACACCCTTTTTGCAGGATTGCACCCTTGTACAACTTAAAGGGAAGGGTCCTCCTTGCTGGTGTCAATTGTCTATAATCACGTCAATAGGGCCTCGCTCAGGGTGTTTGATGAGATTCTCATCTGGAGATTTTGTCCAAGCTTTGACTCTGCAATAATAACATGTTAAGTAGATTTTAACATTTTCAGAAAAGTAATCATTATAATGTTTAGTCATTGTGTTCAGATTCTTCACTGCAGTTCTATTGTCCCCAAACCTGTTCCATAACGCTATCTAAATCACATAGAGAGAACGTGTCTGTCATTATTTTTAAAATACGTTATAGAATTAGAAGAGGATTAGAACTCTTTCGGAATTCAAAATAAACTAGCGATTTTATCTTTAGAAGTAAAGTTAATGGATAAGCGCTGTGAAAACAAAATATTTAAATGTTAATTTTTTGATGTAGCGTTATATTTAGATCTCACAATAATAGGATAGTGATTACGTATTGAATCCTAAAACGAATGCAGCATTTAATAAAATTTATTTCTAGACCAAGCATTTATTTATTTTGAAATCGGCATTTACTCGATATCATAGGATTATAAACAAGAAAGGTGACTCTGCAAAGTCTCAGGTATCTAATATTTCCTCCTTGGATTATGTTAGTCTCGTTCGTTTGTTGTTTGATATCTTAAATTAACTATATTGAAAATTTCAGCTGAGCCGCACTGGTTAAGAAGCTGTATCATGATTGGCAGTCGGTATCTTATTGTATCGATTGTATTCCTAGTTAGGGTTGGGGATAAGATTAGAGGTTTGCGCCAGCGTTAGCCAGTTAGGAAATTTTTTTCTTAAACAGTGCGTATCGGCCCGAAAATGTTGGCCATGCTAGAGCTTTGAAGCTGCTTTAGCTATCGTGACCTATTTTTCGCCCTTTACAGCTACCCTGCTAGAATCCTATAAAGCCTGTAGCTTCCTATACAAATTCGATGTTGTAAAGTAAAGAATTCCATTGCCTTAATGCATCTTAGTGAAATTCCCCCCTGGAAAAGTATTTTGCCGAGTGTAAGCTATCTCTTTTCCCGCCCTTCCTTGCTTTTTCTGACAGCAGGCTTGGCTGTCAGGGGTTGCAGGGGTTGGGCTACTTGTCCTTCATTACAGTGAACCCATACCTTTTTCTATCCCACTTTCTAGGGTTTTTTAGGCATTCAGGTTTTAAATCCCGCTGAATAAGTTATTTTTTTAATTTCTCAGCATACTTTCTCCATAATTTAAAATTCCATCGTAAGTGATCACTTATGGGTAACGTCAGTTATTATACCGGAAACTATGTAAGGTTTTGGGGGAAAATCTCCTTTTATCTAGGTCTTAATTTATATGCTTTTACTATACAGTAATTTTGTGATATTCTCGTCTAAGTAAAATAATGTTATTTAAACAACGAACAATATTCAAACTTAAAGAAGGAAACTTTAATTCAGACAGATGGTTGATTTCTTAAAAGAGCACATTTGGTATTTTTAACTATGCTGTCCTCTTAATTTGGGTAAATTTTTATGACAGTATCGCTGGTAAATTCACCTCTCTAATACGTTCTAGGAAATATTAAAATTAAGCTGTCTCTTTGTTTTCTTCAGCCCATCGGTAAAATACATATCGTGTCGTCTTTGCATTCAAACTCCTCTTAGCTGCCTTCTTTAAGCGCAAACACACTCTGTAGAGGGATTAGTTCACAGTGTACACAGCGAAACAAATCCTCACATGCAACCAAGCAGTTGCGTGCCGTCTAATTATGGCAACCTATTTGGTCAGCCAGAAGTGTTTCGAGCCCTTTTGGGGCCCCCACAAGAAAACAAAACTTTTTCACTAGTCTATGATTGGTTAAGCAATTTTCAAGTTCCAATGTACAAAGTTTCAATCTACAAATTTAAAGCAAATTGACCCGAAATTTGAAGATGGCCTTTTTTCAGATTTCGGAAAATGCCCTCCTGACTTTAAATGTTTAAACCGATCAAAATATTCATGCATCATTACAAAGAAAGTCCGACTATATACTGACCAGAGTTAAACCGAATGGGGCCAGAACTAAAAATAGCAGCAATATCTATATAATGATGGAAAGTGGGAGACATTTTGCAGCCATGCACAGTAATATTATCACGATCAGTTGAAAAACTGAGCTAAAAATTTTATTTGACTTCAATAAACATCTTCGTGAACAAGCGTTAAACGTGAATTCATATCCACACCGAGAACTGGTCTTTCTTTTTAAAAGTAACCAGGAACTACTACTCTATTTACTGCTGGAATGTTTTTTCATAAAAATGCTTTTTGTTTGTTTGATCAGAAAATAGGTACGTACAACTCTTTTGAAAATAGAACAGAGCTGTTACAACACTAAAAACTGCGAAAAGCGCTATCACGATAATAATACTCTACGGGGGTTCCTTAACACCCTCATCTAAGGGATTGAAAAGTAATCACGACAATCCTACTGTGTGAGCCCCTACTACTTTAAACTATACGTTTTGTGTCTAAAATAATCATAGATCCGAAATCATTTGGTATGCTAAAATATAGGGTTTGGCTATATACATTTTTTAAACATTATTTAAGTAACTTGGTACTTGCAGCATAGTTCTGAGCAAATTTTCCATGTGCAATACAGCATTAATCATATTTTAGAGAGGAGAGGTCCTTTTCTTACGTGTAAAGACTATTTCTTTGATAAAATAAACCTTAAGACTAGTAGACATAGAAATTACCTTAACGAAGTAACTGTTTTGAAATTGTAATATACATACTAACCAGGATTAGATGCTTCAAATAATCATGAAACGGTTGCATCTCTTATATGAGTCCCACTACTTCCGCAGTTGACATTATCAGACCCTCCGTTTTTTCCATGCCGGTTTATTGAAATGCAGGTCCCATTTAGTTTGTCCTCGTAGTAATATGCCTGTTCGGATACTCTGTTACTGCTACCGTTTACGGCCCTTGTTTAAGTCACATCTACAAAGGCTTTTCAAGAACACATTTAAAAATTGTGCATTTTTACAATATTTTTGTGTTTCTCTGTTTTACATAGATATATACCTTCAAGCAACAAGAATTCATTTGTCTTTTAATGAAATATAAGTAACATTTTTCAAAAACCACCCCCCAAAAAAATTGCAATCTTTGAAAGATATTGTCCTGCAAAGTTTCAGGTTTTAACAGTTTTTTTTCGGCAAATAAATGTCCCTATTTGAAATTATATAAATTTATATTAATTATTGAAAAAATGTTTTTGGTGTGAAAATCACAGAACTGATGTTTTGTCACACACTGATAAAGCATTGATAAAGACCAATCATTACAGCAGGTGCTTATGCACTTGATTGGAATTAATTAAACGTCTCACAAATTTACTGTAAATGGTTTGTGAATTTGTAGCTTTACGGCGAAATGCAACATTTTACCTTTTTTCCGTTAGTTTTTTTTTTCAAAAAAAAAAATATTACCTAATGTTTCAAACAACGTTGTGTGTATATTAAAAAAATCACAAAAATTGGGCAAAAATGACCAACATTTTGGTCATGTTTACCCAACTATTTAAGAAACTTTGCAAGTTTACTTGGTTAGAAAGACATTGCTTTGCCCAGTAGAGTTGGGTACGCTTTCTACCCTTCATGTGTTGAAATTACATCAAATTATTGGAAAAAACATTAACAATTTTCGGGCAGTTCATCTTTTGATGTTTATTGTGCACTGCATATCTAGCTATTCCTTTCTAGCTTTTCTGCCGTAGTGATAACGGAACACTAGTGAATGAAGCCATGAACAATCTGAGCAAAGAATGGTTTTATAATGTATTCTACACTATGAAATTTCTTTAAAGTAAAATTGACATGCTGTTGTAAAACAGGTTACAATGTACACCCACACTGACAAGCACGTTTTAGGTTATGACCACCCATCACAAATTGAAAACATTGACGCTATGAACAATCTGAGCAAAGAATGGTTTTATTTCCTATGAAATTTCTTTAAAGTAAAATTGACATGCTATTGGAAAACTGGTTACAATGTGCACCGACACTGACAGGCACGTTTTAGGTTATGACAACCCATCGCAAATTCAAAACACCTGTCTAGTCTGTTTTGCTATTCATCCGTAATATCCAATACAATAAGGTATAAAAGGCACTGTAAAATCATCCTTCGATGTTTTGTACTTCCATGCATCATGCATAATTAATAACACAAGCCATGTCCGCAGTAGCACCGCCAGGTGTTGGTGATGTGAGGGGGGGGGGGGGGAGCACGTCGTAATGTCACCTCAGTTACACTTCCAAAATCTGAGTAAATTGAACCTTCTTATATGTCCATGCGACAGTGTGCAGATTGAGGGAGTCTTCCTATGTAACCATATAAAGGTGTCGTCCTGGAAAAGAGGTCTAAGAAATTTTGGTTAATTTAAGGTTGTTTAGATTTTTCGAACTGATCATATATGGCAGGAAAATGCCCATAATTAAGTCAGTTCTAACTTTTGTTTAAGTGAAAGAGGCGAGGGAAAGGTATGTTGTCGACAAACTTCCTGAAGCCACCCATGTTAACTACTTTACTGTCTTCCATTCGGGGAAAGATTTTATGCAAAAATACACGCGTGGAGTCCACAATTTTGGATATCGGAAAAACTTCTTTTGTTTCATTGCGCCTTATAATAGGGTGTTTAAGGCTGACAGACATCCGTATAGGTAGTCCTGAACAGGCACTTTTTTCTTCCTCATTTTGACATTTCGTCTCGGACTTTCCGGTGAACCAGTTTCGTATTCGCGTGTCTGCCTATTTGGGAGAGGCCTGGCGTTGGGAGTGGACTCCATACCACAAGATGATGACATGTTATGTTCTTGGCTGTTTGTGGTGGAGTAAAAGTTTTGTTTCGTTAGTGATAGCTATGGGAACAACAGAAGTGTAACTAATCTTGACTATAGTGAGGCAGTGCTGATGCTAACCTCATCGTCTCATTTCTCTTCGTCAATGAGAGGTGGAATGGTGAAAAATGAGAAAAAATCATGATTGAACTCTCACTCATTTATTATTTTAGTTGACCACTAACCTCACCGGGAAAATATTCAAAAAACATGTTTCGGCATGAATACTAGGCCCATACATAGACAGTAGTTACATGAATGTTTTCACTTTCATTTCATACGACGAATTGTTATTGACTAAACATGTCGATACTGATTTAAAATTTAAAGATTCCGCAAACTCGCGCTCTAAACTGAGTACAGGCTGTAGTGGCGATTTACTCAACCGTTTTTTACCCATGGTAGATCTAAGCTATTTGTTAGTGAGTTTCAATGGACTAAATGATCGTTGAACTTCACACGTTGCCGATGGAATAGCATGTGGCCCCATAACTTTGTGCAGTATTATCAAGTTAGGATGAGCGTTGTTAACATCCTATTCGTTAATTAATGTCAGAATTAGGTGTAAATCACTTGGCGGGTTGTCTGTGCGTTCTGGTGTCGCTTTGTAGAATTGACAAAACTGCATGTATTCAGATTTTGCGAATTCTACATCCGCTATGTCGCTCTGGTATGTAACAGAGAAGCGATTAAATGTGCGTCAGTGTTACCTAAATGTTACGGCATAAGGTATTTGAAATTAGTTACGGTAATTTGGAAATTGCGAAGCAAATTGTAAGTTCTCGAATGATGGTGTCGTAGATAACACAAAAAACCACGCTTCCTATGTTTTCACGGCAATAAGACTGGTTCGACTTGGTTCGTCCTGATTCATAGAGTGAATGGCCAACTTGAAAATTGTGTCAAAAAATCGGGTCAAAATCATGATCACCGGAAGATATTTCCGTTTTCTTTGGCAGTAGGCTATGACCTGTCATTTACTCACTTCAGCAATCGACACTGTCTACCAGGCTTGGCTGGCCTACAGTATGATTGTAAGCCTCACTGAGGACCCCTTCCCCGTTTCCTCGTTTTTGGGTGTACTTATTTCTTTTCCCAATTTCTATTCCTTCTTTTTCCTTTTCTTCTCTACCATTTTCGTCCTTCCCTCCTTCATTCTTCTTGTTCTCCTTCCCCTTCCCGACTTTCCCTCTCGATTTGTCAGAAGGACAGTCTGCTCCCAATGGCTACGTCATTGCTCCTGAAAACTCTGGATTAATTATATAAAATGGTGCACTGGCGTGATGCTTATTACATTTATTACATGGCATCCAAATGATACTACAGAGAATGACGCCAAGCACGCTGCAACTATCGTATATTTACTTATTTTTAACTAAAATCCAGAGGAACAGCTTGAAGCAATCGGGAATGGAAGTGAGGGAGAGTATAGGTACAGCAGGGGGGTGATAACGGACCTCCCTGATAGGTTTAGAAAAAGGGGTGAAGGACTAACAAGGGCGGTTCAGAATGATTTTTCGTCGTTAGTTTTTTAACAATCACCATTTTTGCGGTAATGGCTGCTCGCGAAGCACTCGATCAAAATTTGTGAAAAATGTATAACGGCAAATACGTACCTTCAACCTTCCACATCATGCTACGGATTTGATTGAAAGATCCCATTTGGTACGAGGCCCCTACAGAGGTTGGAGATGTACCTCTTTTTTTTTTTTGGAAAAGTGATGTGATCAGAATAGTTCCATGTAAAAATGGTCATGAGAAAGAGTACAAATCGTGCTTAATGCGCAAAGGGTAACGAAATTTTTCATTCAATAAGATTTCCATGACAAAACCTGCATTCAGGCTCTACATTGAGACGCTTGCGATTCCCCAATTTACCTACATGCCAATCAGAAAGCCGGTCTGTTACCAGGAAATTCGTAAACAGCTTTAAGCTTTTGCTGCTGTGCTTCTCCGGGCGCCGGGAATTGCTATCAGAAGATATTGATAATAAGAACAATACTGAGGTAGGGTTTGAAGCGCCCTCAACCGCCAAACGTTTGATAGTTTGAGCTGGATTGGCGAAATTTCTGATAGAATGATAGTCATTTGTGAAAACACACCATAATCTACCCCCTACAAAAATCTGTAGATTAAAATCCTTTTTGATCATTTTAAAATGAGCAGAATTTATTTCAGAAATCAATGGGGGAGGGGAGCACGTTCCCCCATTCCCCTCGGGTGCCTTCGTATATACATATTCCCGAGATTCCTGCGGAATCGCGGAGTCCTATAGTAATATAGCATTATGAGTAAGCTATGGAAATTTCTTTAAGTCTGATATATCAAAGTTGTTTTGGACGTAACAGCTGAGAATACCTACGATTCTGGACTCTCACAGGAAAACCGAAAGGCCTGTCAAATCTCATAAAAACGTGACTGTGCAAGTTTGTAGCACTGTTTTAAAATTTTATTTAAATGGAGCCCGATTTTGCTACCAAACAATTTAAGAGTGTTCCTCTTTAAAAATGCCAAAGATACCACAAGGAATTTTTAGTGCATCGAACTAATGTCTCAGCATCCAAAGAAGTATGGAGTCAAATGGAATCAACGTGTGTGATTGCTCCGCCGAGAACGATTCGCCCTACTTTAAGCAAACCAAATGTATTTATTGGAAATTGATAACCCTATGGATAAGGCGAAAATATGCCAAACCCTTAGGTGATATCATGTCGGCAGTTTGATCAATAATTTGAAAATATAATAAACATGTATCGTTTAGAACTTTCTACCATTACATGAGTAAAATTTGATCAACATATTATCAATGAGTTTAACGCAGCCATACATTGCCCAGTGTTTTAACACTGTAGGAATATGTGAGAAAGTGACGAGCCAAGTTCTCCTCTATATCGATGTCAGTCTCATTGTTCTACCCCGCGCAGCGGTAAGACGCAATCTGCCGCACTTTGAAATTTCTTAAAAGGTGGCCCCACAGGACGCCGCGCGCTCTGCACAGCCAAGCGCAAGTGAAATCGTCTCTTTTGTTTTCATTATGTTTAATATTTTTCAATAAATAATAAGTAGTATTACGATGATTAATTTTTTTAGTGTAGGAAATCTTTTAACATGAAAAAAAGTTGATTTAAATTAAATTGATCTCGTTGTGTTTAAAACCAATGTCAAACAACAAAACGACGTTTTCCGGCCAATTTTTGAAAATTTTTGGATAAATATAAGATTTTTGTTATGTTGATATATAACATATTTGTAAAAATTCTCCTACCAGAAAATGCCTTTTGTAGATTTACCTTCACTTTGGTTAATATTGACAAGATAAAGTTGCAAAAACAAAGAAAATAATGACTTTTTATCGTAAACAATTCCCTTTATTTCAAAATACAGTTTCAATTGTAAAACAAAATGTAAATTGTAAAACAATATGGGGCTATATATAGCCCCAAAATAATTACAAGTTTTCAAACAATAACTCCACAACCCTACCCCCTAGAGACGTTGTTTTAGCATCAAAAGAAAGCCCTTGAAAAGATCTTTGATATAGATATAACTTTTGGGGGGGGGGTGTCATAACATATTTTTTTTTAAATTTGAGTTTAAAAGTTGTTATTGTTCAAAATGTCAAAATTTTGCCAAAAATTTGCTACAAGACCCCGTCATTTCAAAAAATTCTAGAGGCCTAAAAAAAAAAAGCTAGGAAGCTCCAAGCTTAGAATAATCCTAAGACTTCACTAAACATGTCCTGAAAGTTATAGGTTGTGGGGTGAATCACTCTGGGAATTATAAGTAAAGTTATCTGAAAATCATGAAAAATTATGAAAATTTGGCCCAAAAAAGTGCCAATTTTTAAAAAATCGCAGCCCGAGACTCACTATATCTATCCAAAATCTGAAAACAGATTCTTGTTTTTCACAAAATTTTAAGCGTAAAAATACTTAGCAAAGTGGTATACTGCCATCTGTTGATCTCCATTTTAGAGCTGGGAAACTCCCTACTCTAAAAT
>WURT03656380.1:3528-13627 GCA_009936505.3 Holothuria glaberrima
TAAAAAGGGATGAAGAAATAAAAAGGGATGAAGAAATAAAAAGGGATGTAGAGATATAAGGAATAAAAAAGGTATATGACAAAATGTGCAGGTGAACATCCGCAAGAGTAACCATCATGTATTTTAAGAGGATGAACATTTAAAATAGTGTAGGCTATCATTCTCATCAAATAATCTGAAACATGAATTTTAGTGATGACAGCACTAAAGGGCAGTGAGGCACGTGTCTCCTACAGATTTTCGACCAAACATTTCAAATGCCCAAAGGCGTTATACTTATATATTTCTGAAGGGGTAGAGTGAGGTCTTAAGAATAAATAATGCGTAAGTATAGTCAGTATGGCATTGTTTTCTATCATAAATCTTTCTCAAAGTAACAACAATTTGCGTACTCTCCTTGGTTTTACCTTCAGTCCAATAGCTCCATGGTTCTTGTACATATAGGAGAGATTACGCGGGGAACACGGATTCCGTTGCAAGTATTCAAGGACCGGGAACTCTTTCCGGTTTTAGCCACTTGTTGAAGATATACTCAAAGACAAATAGTGCGTTTAAAACAATGGCATACAGGGAAATAGCTATAACCATTATTAAATCGTTCAGGTTCAACAAGAAACTCATGCAATATCTTCATCTCCTAAAAATATTAATGCATTACAAGAGTTACGGGAGTTTGGGCCAACTAATTATTCTTGAGCAACAAATTAGTGGATATATTTCTGTGAAAAGCTAATTTCTTGAAAAGATGTACAATTATATTTCAGCGGTATATGTAGATCCTAACGAAACCCATATTGTAAGTTTATTTTAGTTACCATGCAGTTGTAACTGTATCTTTTGTTGAATTATCAATCATTCCATATCTAGACATATTGGTTTCAAAAATATGAAAATTTCCTGTACAACAAATGAAGTATTTCCCTTTACACTGTACATTGGTATTCGACTTGCCTTCTATACCAGACCGCGTGTCTGGTCTAGTGGTAGAGCATCCGCTTCTCATGTGGGAGGCCCAGGTTCGATTCCCAGGTCGAGTCAAACCAAAGACTTTTAAAATGGAACCTACAGCTGTTGTGCGGGATGCTCCTCATAAGCAATGGAGTAAGGGAAAACAATCCAGTGCCCCACAACTGGAAAAAAGGCAGCGGGGGCCGCTAGATTAAACCAAGAGGCTGTAAGTTGGGGCGTAAAACCCCATCTAACTAACTATATCAGACCCATTTTGTCATTAAATAAAAAATGTCTTAGTTCAGACCCTGTATGCAATTAGAATCATGGAAAGTGACACTTAATGTAAAATTTCAGCTCGCTTCGCGCGCAATTATGCTCGATGGCCATTATCAGGAAAATAATACACGAACTGATGTAAATATCATAGTTCTGGTGAATAAACATTACACTCTGGCGAAAACTAGACAAAAACCTAGAGAAAAACCTCCAAACTAGTTTAATAAGGAAGGTGTTAAGGGAATCAAGAGTGGATCATGAAGCAATAAAAATTATTGGTACATGAATTCAAGTACCCATATTACTCCCTTCAAAAAGCTTACCAATTTGAAAGATTTTTAGAGCGCGATTCGCTTCCTGACTTTTTCATTAATACTATTACAAAGTAAACGTGGTGTTTTATTCTCAGTGTTCGGTTATATGTATACTCCCCACGCTCGTATTCCCTCGAAGTTAGCCGTTCGTCTGAATTCTCGTTTGGAAATTATGACAATTTTTGTAAGGTGATGGGTTTGCTTCCAATGTAATGTGGGTCAGCTAAAAGCTTCATGTCAGTGTCCCCATTTTTACTTTCTCACAGAGCTTCCGGGGACCTCACCACAGTACCCCATCACTGATACTGGGGAATGGGGGATATGACCCACTTTTCAGAGCGTAGAAAGGTAAAATCGTCTCTGGCGGGGTTAGTATATCTTCTGGATTCAAGAATGGCATGATTAACATATTAAATTGTAGTAAATTCTAAAACATCACAACTTTCAGCGCGCTGTGCGCGCGATGTTGCTACCCCCTCTGTCTAATGAAACCTGTGATGGAGGAATTGGGATTTCATATCTAGAGAAATCCCTCTGTTGACATACGCTCAGGCGTTAACGTGTTTAACGTGTTACGTTTCTTTCTTGACATTTTAACATCTGACCTCATTCAGTCATGTAACTGAAATGAACTCGGTTGATTTGAGTACGAAATTTTGTCTCGCGTTGTCTCGGTTTTGTGCATAGCACCGATTGGGTGGTTTGCACATCAAACCCCAGACCATTGCACATCTTCACTATGTACGTGTACGATGTAACCTGTGCAGGGCGTGCGTTTGAGGCTGGGCCTTAGCAAAAATCTTTTGTGGAAAGATGGGAGCATTATGACTCTAGTTCAGCGCCACCATCACTTTGTGGAAAAACTTGACACCATTTTTTACAAAATGTCTCCAAGTTATCTGGAAACGGAAATTTCCATTCCTTACATGTACCATGTAAGCATTTACGTTTTTGCACTCGTATTCATGATATTGTACTCATATTCAAAGTACTATACCGCCATCACTTTTAAGTCAACTGTTTTTGTTGTTTCAATTCAACGTGTCCTGCAGCTACTGTAGCAGTGACGTGTAGAGTTTGTGCCCAGGGGCTGCCAATATTTTTATCTCTCCCAAAAAGGAAAAACCTAAATTTTATCATTACTGCAAACCAGGAGTGCATCCATGGAATATCCCCCCTTTTTTGCCTCCGTTCTTCGCCACTCTGTCAACTCTTGCTACCGGTACCTATAGGTAAATTTGCTATCATATTCTATTAGCATAGGTTGCTAGCTTTGTGTCCGCAGCGACGTTGTCTTCAAAGTAACCGTTCGTTATGTTTTTCCTTTCTTTACAGGATCCTAGCATGAAAGCTGACGATATATTCCAATATATTGGAGAATTTCAATATTTCCAATGGCTAGTATATTCAGCGGTTTGTATATCTGCTTTGGTGTCAGGAATGGTTACTTTTTCACAAGTCTTCTTAGCTCCATCAGTTGACCACTGGTGTGCGGTCAGTGAGTGGACTGATGATGTAGAAGAATGCTGGACCAGTGACAAGACTTTATATTTGGAATGCATCCATAAACTCAGAGATGCCTCCATCCCATTAGAGGAGGATTCCCACTCGAGATGTTCCAAGTATGATGTTAGTTACCCAACAGACTGGTACGATGGATTCTCAGCGTCAAATTACACCAATGCTACTATACCATGTAATGAAGGCTGGGTTTATGATCGCAGTGTGTATCAAAGCAGCGTTGTCATAGATGTAAGTGATGTATAGGTCAGTACGGGCTCATCTCAAGGGGGAGGAGCGTAGTAACCAACTCAAAAAGTGAAGGGAAACCAACGATTTTGCCCCAAATTTACAGTAGTGACTGTCAAAAATCATCGAAATTAGGAAAATTCCTAATAGATTTTGGGGACATGTAGGATGAGTGGCATCAAAGGCTCCGTGGGAGTGCGAGGCACTCTCCAGGAGGCGTGGGGCACAGGGGCTCGTGGTAGGGCTCCCGGTGGGGTCCAGGGGAACAGCGTTGGCGGAGACCTTGGGCATTTTACGAATTTGTGGTCATTAGGATAAAGTATTTAACGGTCTTCTCATGACATTGAATGAACAGACCCTAAAAGTTACAATTTGACTATGTGTTTTGCTTTGTAGGTTACCTGTCAAAAACAATTTTATGATACAAGGGTTGTAGATGGGGATGCCAATCGTGGTTAAATTGATTTTGGAACAATTATTTTCTCTCAATCCACTCAATACCAATTTCGGTTAGTTGTTTATTATCCACACCTCCGAAGCTTTACATGAGAGTATTTTAAAATATTTCCGCATGAACAAAAAAGGGGCATGAAGTCGCACCTTTCCCATGCACATATGCATAAAATGTGCATTCTGCAATGACCAAAACTAGACTATTTCTCTCTTGCCATCATCAAAGTCCATTCTACCGTTTGACCAAAACTAGACTCTTTCTCTCTTGCAATCATCAATGCCCATTCTATCCTTGACCAAAACTATACTCTTTGTCTCTTGCTCTCATTGCAATGCCCATTCTACCCTTGATCAAAACTAGACTCTTTCTCTCTTGCCATCATCAAAGCCCATTCTACCGTGTGATAGCTGCATGAACTCCTGTTTAAAGAAATTTAAAAGTCGTTATACAAATTTGTTAAAGTAAAACAAAATGTGGACAGGCAAAGGAAAAAAAACAGAACTAATTGCTATTCTGTATAAATTATTAATTTGAAGGGTACTTTTTTCTGTAGAAAGGATCTTTAGACTGAATCTGTGATCCATCTATTATACATACGAGGTGCTATTTCCTTGATCCTTTCTATGACGTATTGTGAGAGTTTATAGCCTAAGTGGATGCGTCCTAAGTTTGGAGTAAAATCAATCTCTAAGGCAATTTATTCGAAAACGCTGTTAACTTTCTCGATCTATGCGAGTTTTATCTCTGACAAAGACGGCTCATCATGTAGGAAAATATCCCGTCCGTCTGTACGCATTTGTGTCATAAATATCTTTATTTCGCCTGACTCACCTTATTTCTTTCTCTTCAAAGTTTGACCTTGTCTGCAGTAAGGAAAATTTCAAAGAAGTGGAACAGGCTATTTATTTTGGGGCATATTTAATCGCAACATTAATTTTTGGAACGATAGCGGACAGGTACATATATCACCTTTTCAGATCACGAGTAAAAGTCAGTTCAGAGTTATAACTGCGCATGCACAGTGGCTTCAGGTCATAGGTGGGTACATAATGCATGTGCTTACCTTCATAAATTGTGCATTGTGCCTAATAATAACTCTGAAATGTCTTGTTGCAAGTCTTTCGTGTTAAATGTCGTAAATGTATCTAAAAGCACAATTAGAAAATTAATAATGTAATGTGGTGTAACTTATAGTAACATTTATAACTGCATACTGTACCCATATGGCCTATGATCCCAAGCTAGTCTGAATTAGCGTATTAATATAGCCTCAAAATGAGCAGATACGAAACAAACTTTATTTTGTACTGTTAAAGGAACAGCAACCCCAATTAGAAAAATTATACCCTGGTATCCTAGCTCACGAATATCTCTTTTCATTCATTGGACAATAGTTTTGTAAAGCGTTTGTTACATACATGACAAATAACCTCTTTACGTCCCCTTTTGTTTGTAATATTTAGTTTTAAACATCTTCAGAGGTACTTAGAAAGCAAAGAAGAAAGCAAATTTGAGGCGACAGTTTATTCCCTTTAATCTCTGATGGCAGCATGTCATCATTAATTTGTGTAGGTATTACATCGTAAGATCAAGTTACTAATTAATAACTTTGCTTCTTTTGTTAGGTTTGGTCGATACAAGGCATTTTACATTTCCTCAACACTGATGGCTTTCTTTGGAGCTGTGATCATCTTTGCTCCTACGTTTTGGTTTTTCGTCACATTTCGGTTTCTTCTGGGTTGCTCATATATGATGTATGACGTTGGATTTGTCATTGGTGAGGTATTTTACACTTGTTACATCATCATCTTCAATAGCGTGCATCTCGCGGAGAGCTTTTGTTTTGCATGTTACACCTTCGCACCATGGGCGTCCGCTGAAAAAAATCAGGGAGGGGTAAAACTTCTAATTGATCAAATCGAGGTAAATTTATTACTCTCCAAAAAGAGCTTAATTGCTAAATGTTGGTGCCTCGTACAAGGTTGTAGCCATGAATTTGCCACGGATGGGGCGAAGTCTGTAGGCTAACCACCTAAGCGTAGCGCCACCATATTTGGCGCGAAGCTCTAAGACAATTTTGGCCAAAATGCCTCCTAGATCGCTGGAAATGGCACTTCCCAGGCCTTGTGAGTTGCATCTAATCATTTTCTGTTTTGAAATCTCATTTTCTGGAAATCTTCTAGGGATATCATAAAAAATGTTGATTTGATTTTTTCTTCAAGTTTTTTTTCAAGTTTTTGCATTTCCAATGGGGGGGGGGAGGCATATTCTCCCTTTCCCCCTACCGGACGCCCATGCTACGCACGTGTAGTGGCCCCACACAAGATATGTTGTGGTAGTGCAATTGGTACTTATGTTCGACTTCCAAGTAATTGATTGGTCACTTTGTGTACCACGTGTACATCTGCACCTAGCCTATTTTCCAAGAATGGTGGCCTTTACTGTTGTCGTTCGAAACGTGAGGTAGGTGAAATAGATCTTGCTCTACAACAATAACGTCACATTAGGAATGCAATTATCAAGGCAGCGGGGTCCAGGCGACAATTCAGTTAGCTTAGCCTCCTTCCACAGGAAGCAAGAAATGAAAAGGGGAAAGAGGATAAGAAAGTTTAGAAAAGAAGAAAGATAGCAAAGAAAGCAGAAATTACACAATTTTCTTAAAATGTATTCAAAATACATCTTTTTGCAGGGGTTGGGTAGGGCTTCTAGTCGACTTAATGTTGAGGCCCACCGCTTGCTACATTGAACTGTAGTGAAAATGTTTGTGTTACAGAGTGAAATTTCTTGCAATAGGAGGGGGATGCGGTATCATATTTTTGCCATACTGGCTTTCTAAGATGATTAAAGACACTAGGCTACGTGTAGCTAAGACGTGCTATCACGCGGAATACTGAATGTGCCCTTTCCAGTTTTAGCAAATCTCTTGCCAAAAGCTGAAAAGTGTACTAGCGAGTAACAGTGACGTCAGCACGTATTGCATAGGGCTAGTGCAGGCCTAACGGTTTCCAATCGAAATTTAAAATCATTCAAAAGAAGGTGAAGTAAAAGATTTCTAGGGAGTTCGGGAAAACCTATTTCTTGGGCAGAGTTTTGAGAAAAAATCGGGAAATTTCTCGGATGATGACGGTTTTTCTCGGGCAAAAAGGCACAGTCTTTGACAAAAAATTTCCCGTACCCTTCTGCTACAGGAGGTGTTATGAAATGTCTCTAGGGATAAAGATTGAATATTTTAATTGTATTCTTTTACCAATTGAGGACCCTCCTCTTAGACCCCTCCCTAGACCGGTGGCCTGAAAAATTCATTCCCCATTCTACTGCCAGTTGCTTCCCAAAACTATGTTTATATTTTAACACTTCAGATTCAGCTAAGTCCAGTTTGGAACAATATATCCTCAAATGAATGGATATGAATACCGTCAGAGGACAAGTTTTGATATTCATTAAACTCCTTGCTTAGTGATCCTGTATATAGCACTAGCGAAAAGAACATTCTTGTTATCTGTCTTACAACTGAATGTGATTTCCTGCAACTTTAGTTTGTTTATAGTATACTATGGCGTAAGTTGGATTGATTTTATGATTGAGGTATCTATCGGTATCATAAATTAGTTGCAGTGGGTTTAGTTAGTTAAGAAGGTTCAGAATATTCCCTTTAACAGAATTAGTTCCACAGTAAAGAACTGTAATTCACATGTAACATTCTGCCCGTACCCTAACAGCCTAATGAGAGTTACCTTGCGTCAGGGGCGGATCACCCTAACTAGATAAATTCCCATGTCATGTCGACTATGTTGCTATAGTCATGTGCCTTATACGTCATAAGCAGTTTAAAATAGAATAAAAGTTGTCATCGTGGATTTCCATTAAGGGGGGTCCCACTAGGAAACTTACATCCTACATAAATCCCCAAGAAGAGAAAATGAAGGACGAGCCCCTGATGGGCCTTGGGGCCCCCGATACAGGCCGAGCCCGATGAACCTGATGTCTGTGCAATGTTTGCAAGCTTGACTTAAAAGACATGCTCCGCAGTTTGAGCCGTGATATAACTCAGTGAAATGTTTTTTATCTTTATCAGGCATGGAATTTGTTGGACCTTCAAAGAGGGTATGGGCTGGAACTATTCTGTCTCTATTCTTTGCCATTGGATATATTTTGCTAGCATTTTTGGCGTTTTTCATTACCTCCTGGCGATTTTTACAGGTAGCAGTAACGTCAATACTCTGTTCCGTCTTTTTATATGTCAGGTAGGTCATTTATTAAACTGCAATTTCATGTAATTCAACAATTGAGAAGATGTTCGATGCAACGTCCACTAGAGTAGAGTTTCAAGCGTTACAAACTACAATAGATCTTTCAGTGGCATAGTTGGGACGACATGAGTGTGAGTGTAAGAGAATTGGGGTGAGGTGGGGTGGGGTGGAAAAACAGCTGAATGTACCGAAAAAAACATTTGCAAATTACCGACAGCCTGGCAAGTCCGATGACAAACATTGCACAGAATTCCAGTAGTGTAACAACGTACATAAATAATTCGAGTTTTACGTATGGAATAGCAGGTAATGAAAGTATACCGTAAACGTCAAAATGGCCAAGACACAGGGGTCTGGGCAAGGGCGTAGGAAGCGGGGAAGGGGGCTGGGGTGCTAATTTGTGGGGTGGAAGTATACTTTAGCCCCCACACTTTTCAAGAACGAAAACCCCTGATTTGTCTCTTCTGTAAGAAATTTAAAAAACTTGCAGTAAGTTACCTTAAAATTTGTCCAAAATGATGCACCAAATTGCATCTAAGGACCCTAAAATATCCAAACATTTTTCATCCTTAGACCCCCCCCCCAGAACGGCGATCCGAAACAAGGTTCAGCCCCCCCCCCAATCTCGAACAGCTTCCTACGCCTATGGTTCTGGGGTCTAATACTGACAGATGCGATTTCGGGGCACGTGTCCGTGAAGGTAAATATAAAACTAAAGCAACGTATGGATCATAAGATGCCATTGGATACGTGCTAAATCTGGATTTAGACTATATATTAAATCTTTTACAAGCATTTGGCATCTATGATTCTCTTTTCTGAAAACTTATCATAAGCTAGACCAAAAATGATTGTCTTTGTTTAGTCAAATGCATTGGGGTAACCACCTTTAGGCATTTTTGAAACACCCAAAAGGGGCGGGGTGTTACTGCTGACACATTCTAGGTTTTCACTCCACGGTATTTGATGTTTCCTTAAAAGGGCCGTGGGACAGTGTGGGTCGTGGGGATGCAACCCCACAATTCTTTTCATTTAAGAGTTTTTTTGTCATCCAAAGTTACACGAGCAAAATGTCAAAACTCGGGATTTAAGTGGTTTAGTCCCCAGTCGTAGATTCTCTCCGACGGCACCTAATAATGTTAAACAGTTGAACTTATACTATCATATAGCCTGTCCTCAGTAATTGAAATCAAGGGGCAACTTTTGAATGTGACTGAGAATGGCAAGCCCCTGGCTACTTCGATGGGGAACCGCAATGCACTCTTCTGTCCTTCTTAAGTGTTAAAAATGTTTCATCAGAGAGCTGTTAGGATGTTGGGAATGTTGGGTCCCCTTCCTAACACCCCTGGTTTTGTTTAATGATTTTCCGAGTTGAAATATCTCTTACAGTTTTCGTGACAATATATGTGGCCCACTAATGCTCGTTGCGAATGACGATAGCAAGGGTTCAAACCCCCATGTTCGAAGTCAAGGGAGCCGGCAAGGGGAGCCTGCAAGGGGAGCCACCCTAGAAAAGTTTGACAAAAATATACTCTCTTATCACGTCTTTACATGTCCCCACCCTGACAAAACATCACGCTCTCTGGCAGTTATCCCTCCCCTTCAACACCTTGTCTGTCTACAGGGCGTGCAAATCATGTTCTTATTAGTCATTGAAAAAATCTTCCACGTCGGGTTTAAAACCTAAAATCAGAACTGATTACTGGTGCTCGAAAAAAATCACTTTCAAACCAATTTCGAGCAATTAAAACCTCCCATATGGTTGTTTATTTATCACTAAGATACCGAAATGGCGTGTTATTGTGTTTATTTCTAATACCCGTTTAGCGAATGTACACGACAAAATCAATGAATGTACAAAACAATGGTTGGGGACTGAAAGGGGTGTGTGTGGAGAAGTGGAGGGCGAGAGAAGTTACCCTCTGCTGCCCTCCCTGTTTGGCTACGATAATGGGCTCTTGTCTGTTCATAGGTAACTGAAATGCATTTTTGAAGTATAATGTAATAGCTATATCTAAATGTAAGAGGATTTTCACCGATGTCTATGGTTCGATTGCTGAACATTCCTTTTGCTACCGAGGTGTGTGATACTGCGAGCACTTAGC
>WURT03656401.1:0-18597 GCA_009936505.3 Holothuria glaberrima
ATATATATATGTATGCACATATATACGCGTTACGGTTATCACTTTAGACTATCTGGTACCACACACACGCGCTCAACAAATATTGCCACACCCCAACTACCTGGCCACACTAAGAATGCTCTCAACTCGTCCTAAATTTCGCCCGTTTGCTCCACGCGTAACCAAATTTACCAGAATGAGGGGGAATGTGCCCCTTCTCCCCCCCCCCCAGCCCCCAACCCTTCTTCACCATTACTCCTGGTAGGGCATGTCAATGAGCTCAACACATACCTTTGGGCAAAAGCCCTTCAACCTCTCGAGACCAGTAGATCCCATTTTCCACCAAAGGAAATTCCGTGTCGGTGGTTCCTGTTAGTTGATGAGACCGAAGATCTGAGCCCTGCTTTTGAGCCCTGGAGATATTTTGAGGTAACTGGCCCGGGGGCTGAGTTATCGGTGTGTCAGCTTTGCCATCCTTTGGGCATTTCATTCCTGTGCATTCTATGCCAGCATGAAGCGACGGGGCGCTCTTCTGGTTTTCCACATCAGATATTTGTCTAGGATTGGTGGCCTGATTGAGATGATGGCGTAACTTGGATGGTGGCGACCCGCTTCCAAGTTTACTCTCAACGTGAGGCACACTTTTAGAGGCTAGGGTGTCTTTTGTGTCAAAATTTACAGGTCCTTGCGACGATAGAATAGTCCTATCACCAATTGCAACAGTTAAAAAGCAAGCGCCAATCATAAATTGAATTTTACAATGGTTCTTGGAAAGCCACATCTTTTGTTAAAATGCCAAATAAAGTAAAACTTGAATAAAATTTGAATTTAAAATTGTTTAAATTTTTTCAATGCTAAAAATCACACGATCGTTAAAAAGTTAATGTTTTCTTCAATATGAATCAAGTATACTTTGCTGAGCGCGAAATTATTTTGAATCTCTATTCACAGAATAGGTAATGTGTTAAGGTATGCCCTCTTTCAAGAGTCCATCCTGTTGCACAGCTCTCCTCTTTCAGAATTCTGAAAAGAAAATAGATTAAGAAGGAATGAGAGGAAATAACACTGCGGCATAATGTCATTCAAAAAATCCTAAGGAACGCTCAACTTGATGAGACTAGACAAAGGTTGTAAATTGCCAAAGGGTGGTGCCGGAAGGGGAGCCGTGGCCCCGTCGGGCAGGACTGGCCCCTCCTCAGGGGAAATTTCTACTTTCGTCGGGGAGCTCTAGCAGGTACGATCATGGAGCTAGTATCTCATCGGTAAGATAAAGTATGTTCCCAGACTGTTAAAGATCTCCCAACGTTTTCCTTTTCCCTGCGTTCAAAAAGATCAGATTCCTCAATAAATGCCTAAAATTTCTAAAATTGCCAATTAAAATCCAGATTTCTTTTTCTTCAATACCCCCTATATTTTCGGCCAACAGTTCTCTATACTAAGGCCTCGGGCTGCTACCCTTTTCCAGGAGCCCCCCCCCCCCTCTTGCGAATGTGCACACCAGGTTCTCCATAAATATTTTCGAACTTCGCTATTTCTTGCGAAATGGTAGTACCAACCAACCTGGCAGTAGAGCGCAACAACTGGCAGGGCCATGCCTCCGTAGGATACTTGAGCTGCCTGCAGCACCGTGCATGACCAACAAACATGACAAATTTTACCCAAAGCAAAATTTCAAGGCAAATGCCTTTAGCAAGCATCTCTTTTTTAAAAATATCTTTCCGTACCGCCTACGTTTTCAATGGCGGATAACATGATAAAACATGTCTTGTACAGTAAAGAGGTTCTACTAAAACGTCCGAAACCTCGCTAACTTAAACATCGTTTAGGCTATTCGGTTCAGTTTGGTCCTGTTGCTCAAAATCACGACTAGTTTTGCCGGTCACTGTTCAAACATTTACCTGAAAGACCTACCTCTATAGATGGGACATCGACAACATGACCAAAATCTTCACTTCCAGACCTCTAGATCATGATTCTACTCTGATCTAATAATTTCATCAATTTAGCTTTCTACCCACAAGAAAGGGCATTTGAATATTGAGGGCCCTTGAAAACTTATCATTCCGCGATTAATGGCCCGGCCAACTGACAAAAGCATTTCAGCGTTACGTCATGGCAACAATTCAAAGCTGATTATGGAGGTTGATTGAAGCTTTTTAAATCAGGGTTAAGTATCACGTAATAATACAGACCGCTACATAAAAAAGTTCACAAAAACTAAATAAAGGAATAAAAGTCTGCTCTTCGAAAGCACCTTTATTTAGCTAGGAAAATCCAAGCATGTGGCAGGTCTGGGGTCACACGAACTGGGAGGTGGGAATAACGAATAATAGACAAATGCAAGTTTTTGAATCAAATGACGCTGTCAATACACACCGTAAAGCATGTACATGGAGAGCCGTTTTACCATTTTCCTCGCAAATCCACTTAAATGGAGACGAATTCCACCTTAAGTACAGCGCATTTTACTTAAGTGAAATTCAATTTTTCTTAAAAGAAATTAAAAATGAAGTTAATTTTTTTATTCTAACTAAAATCACCTACTTGCCATTGTATTTTTCAGTTGTTACTTAAAGTTTACTTGAGTGCAGTTCTATTTCACCTAAGTGGAATCGTATTCTACTTACGTGAAATATCCGGTCTTTTTCACTAAAGTATAGTTGTAAGTTATTTTATAAGAGCAATATTTTTTCAGTTGAACAACGACTTCCTAGGTGATTGTGGTTGCAAAAAAGGATAGAAAACATTAATTTGTCACAAAATATTGATCTAAGTAACATCATGGAGCTATTACATTAGCTGGTGATAGAGCCAAACTCTAAAATCTCTCAGGCAAAGTCTATCCAACATGTAATTTTTTTGACGGTTTATATCGGATTTTCACTTAAGTACCAGGTAAAATAGGTTTTCAGTTGCATTTTTTCCACCTGATGAAGAGTTTATACTCGAAACGTCGTGGAATTTTCCGCAAACTTTTAGCACTTGTTACTATCTCTATATCGACCTACATATTTCTATAGCGCTCCGCAGCATTTTGACCTTTATATATGTGTATATATATATATATATATATATATATATATAAGCTGCACTGATAAGACCTAACAAGATCGAAACAGTTCTGTACGCAGCCAGGCAGACAGACAGACAGATAGACAGATAGATAGAACGCAAATCATAGTTGACAAAATCGGGAATACTTGTAAAACAAATTTATATATATATATATGTGTGTGTGTGTGTGTGTGTATGTGTGTGTGAAAACATATGGGCAATATTCGTAATGGAGGCGGGGATTATGACTGCCTACATATACGGCAAATGTATGTATAAGCTATTGTCGGAAAAATTGTTTACGGAGTGGGACATAAAACACTTGATTTTTTTGTAAAATGTGAGGATTTTGTTCGATAAAGCAGGGAGCTGAACGTCTTTCATCTTCAAGATCCCTGGAAAAAGTGACAGCCATTACTGAACAGATTCCGAATTCCGTTTGCTCCTGTAGAAGAGTCTTTTAGCATCATCACGTGACATACGGTACGTGAGCGTGTCTAGCTTTTTTACCAGTAGTAAAATGGCTGTCTTCTAGCTTCCTGAATGGCTGAACGAGTCTTTTCTCACTGACACTGGGTTTGCTGGAATCACATGATTCCAAAACGGACGCCATATTCCCCTCCCCGTCTCCTCCCATTTGTAATCCCGTCACCATATGACTCGATATACGGACGAGATTTTTCTTTCAGTTCACAGCCACGAGATCTACAGACAGCAGCTCCGAGTGGCAGAAATCACAGAAGGACACTAGGAAGGCTGTTCAGCACCCTTATCGAATCAGAGTTCCCAGTCTTAAAAGACTGGAAAACTGATTTTAATGGGGACATAGGTTGCAAGGCCTGGAATATAACAGTGCACCGCTGACATTGTGGAAGGGCCTTGGAGTAGAATTTGCTGCCAAGATATTTCTGTATGCAGACGAATTCATTGCCAGTCCTAGGGGACGCTTTGCGGTACACAAAATTTATATTTTACCAAACAGGTAGAGTGACACTGTTGACTATTCTGTGTAGGGGCCCACCTATAGTATAATAATTCCGAGTTAAATAAAGTTTAAGGTATCGTATACGTACAACTTGCTCGAGCGTAAAGCAACTTCCACCAGCCTCTTGTTAGTTAGACAAATGAATTCTCACAAATAACTGTGAACAGTTTAACAAATGGTGATGTTTCACGGACGAAGTAACCGGCAAAATACATGTAGGCCCCTAAGTGGTATAGAGGGGACAAACAGACCAATAAAACGTGATGAAAAACCTGACCCCGAAAAAATCGATTTGTTTCTCTATATGAATAGATTACTACCCTACTTATTGGAAAATATAGGCTATCAGGTGGGGGCGGAAGGCCATACCCCTGTCGAAAAGCCTACCCCCCCCCCTTGGGGACATTTCCATCTTCACCAGGAGCCTTAATAGGTGTGATGAACAATGTAATTCCTGACGACGATTAGTCGAACAGACAAGTTTCTAGTTTTTGCTCTCAAGAAGGGCAGATTCTGCAATAAAATTTCCAATTTCTCTTCAGTAGGAAACCCAAACATTTCGGCCAGCAAAGGAACCCTCATCCTTTCAGCAACATGTCGCCTTTGTCGGGGCTTCGGGTTGGCCCCACTGACGGGCAAATCTTGGCGCAACCCCTCACCAAGTAATGGCCGAGATAGGATAAATGGGATCGTTAAAGTATGTCCCCAAGTTGGAAGAAGTTTGTTACACTATAATTTTTGCCCCTTCCCCCGATCCTGACCGTGCTATAGATTAAGTAACAAACCGAGATGACGAAAGCCATTACGCAAGGTTACCTGTATTATTCTTTTAGACACTTCTCATAATGATTCCGGTCACAGATTTCATTCCTTCAAACAGTTTTAATGGAATGAAACTCGCATTCCACGGCATGCTTCATCATTTGGAAGATTCTTAATGTCATAGAAATGCAGTGGCATACACACCACTCAATCAAAGAGGGGGCCATCTTCAGGATAAGCCGGGTGGGGGAGGGGGATCCCATAATTTTATGCGATACGGACACATTGTTTACATACGCAGAGACGTTGAGGGGAGGCATGGCCCAGTGACGTACCCCTCCGCACACCGAGTGTTTAAGTGCCTTGTAGGGAAGCAGTACTTATACCCTCCCGTGGACTTGGCTTTTTACGTTTTTTATAATTTTTACAGCTTTTTATGAAATATTTAATATCTCCTCACGGTGTGTCCTACTCTTGACAATGTCAACGCTCAAGTGTATATTGGACATTTGCATTAATTTCCAAGGCCCAAAAACTGAGTCACTTTTACGGAATAATGAATGTAAGTTGAAGTAATTTGCCTTCTTTTAAGTCATATAATGTAACTCAGAGGAAACTGAGGCTACTTCATGACAATTATACTGAATAAAGAGATAGCCTTTTTGATTAAGGAAAGGAAAACTGCCTAGGGGTTTGGGCTTTGGAAATGTGAAACTAAAAAATAAAAATATATATCTTTGGATTCGAACACCTATCACGTGCCACCAAATCATACCTTAAAACATAAGAAAGACGTGTCAGGATACGAGATCCTGTAAGGTACTCAAGTTTAGGAAATTTTAAGAAGTAAACGATTGTTACAAGCTATTCGTTGATCTAAACTTTGAGAGCTAACGGTATATATACCCTGAGTAAAGATTTACCGGTATTAGTTTCATACCGGCATTTCGATTTTGTCCTTCTCCGCTGCAAGGATGGTGGAAATTAAATTGCCTTCTTCTAAGACTTACTAGCAGTATTATGGAGGCCTTAATGTTAACAATTTGAACCTTCGGGGATGACAGTTTGCCAGTGACGCAACTGGACAACTCTTCACAGTCAGAATTCACCTAGAAAATTTTCCCCTACAAAACTCCACCTGGACTTTCCCTCGGACAATTTCCACACCGCCAGACAATTTCCACACCGCCAGACAATTTCCACACCGCCAGACAATTCCCACACAGCCAGACAATTCCCATGTAGATTTCCTATGGATAAACAACGACTGCTGCACTCTGCTGTCATTGACATACACTGTTTTTCTGTATGTCAATATTCAAAAAAAAAAAAAAAAAAAAAAAAAAAGAAAGAAAAAGAGATGACACTCCAGGCCTTATTAGCTTGACTGTTCCTTTAGAGGAGGTGACTTCCTGTTATAATCGATAATTGACAACAAAAGCAAAACGAACGTAGCACTCTGTAAGATTTGGTGTGTTGTTGAGACTATGGCTGTGAGTTGGTTAGTGAAGACGTCATGGTGAATGATCGGTGGAGATCAATAAGTATTGAACTGTTGAATAGGTACTGAATAGGTTCTGTCTTCTAACACTGTCTGAGTTATAAACAGACTGACTGAGTCACCTACCCTTTATTGTGTACTGCAGGACATAGCTTTACCATCCTAACAGTACCGTGCAGTCACCCGCTGAGAAGTAGCCTATTTCCAATTTCACTTCGTCCCACTTTGAAAGAAATTTACCCCACATCAGCACATTTGGAGATTTTTAGGATTTAATATAACGGATTTTTTGAAAATTCAGAGAACCCTTCGGTAGTTTCTAATTATGCCGGAAAATTTTAATATATTAAACAAAAATCAATTCATGATACGAAAATGCTAGCAGTTTTCTTTTAACAGTCAGTTCAAGCTTCTATCATCGCGAGATATCACCACAATGAACACAATCCAGAATAAATATTAATCGTAAATGTAAAGTAAAGATTGCTGTGCACTGAGGAGAATACTAATAATACTTGAAAGGGAATTCATCCCCTCTTGAATGCCGCCGATGCGTCTGATATATGCAACAAGGCAAATGTGGTCTTAAGCCCGTAGTTAAGGGGGCTAAGGGAGGGCCCCTAGAAAATAAAAATTACCATTGCTTTCATGCGTTTTATGATGGCTCGCTTCTAAACACCCCTCCCCATGCTGGAAGTTATCTTAACCCTTCAATACCTGGTCTTGCTCCTAAAGATGACCGCCGAAACCGATCCATTTACTTCGTAAGAACCAGGCTACTTTCATCTCCGTCTCCAGCCCCTTCCCTTGTTTGTTTGCTGTTTGTTTGTTTATTTGTTAATTTGTGCAATTGTTAAGGTTGACATGGAATGAAGTCGCATGTAATACCCTTTCTTAAAGCTGAGACATGATTTACATCATATAAGGGACATCAGCAGAGGGTCTAACATACAAAGGCGGCCACTCAATTCAGTACAGTTACTTTTTACTTCAAAAAAACTTTCTTCTAGACAAACATTTAAAGCTCTTATTTAAATATATTGTAGAAATTACGGTTCAGGCGAAACAGCATCCAGTGAAAGAGTCACTAGCAGTATGTGTTCCGTCAGGTTGAACGACACAATGGGATAGCTGTCCACAACCATGCCCTTGTTTCTGTTTTGGGGTCTCATGAAGTGACTCAGATGGTATGACGCACAACAGCTAGGACCAACAAAATAAATATAGAGTAATCAATAAACGGCGCATCAGCAGGATTTGTACCAGGAAAAAACTCCTTGTTTAAACAACCTATTGTTACTCCGCTCGATGATGATCCAATAGGCACTGCTATTAGACTGGCCTGAACGATTGGCAACTATTACACAGTTGTCAGAGAGTGAAGCCCCAAAGATATTAGTGCGTTGTCCTTGGGACCAACTTCGGTAGGTAATCCGGGACTGTTTTGATCTAGTCCCATGATTCCGTTGTATTCAGACTGTCGTACACATGCAATAACGAGACAAGAACTTCAAGTGCTACACCACCCCAAAGCAAGAAAAGATCACTATAGTATAAAAACACGCTATACATGCACGGTCACGTGATTGCCAGTGCACTGAATAATGATCGCCTTTGGAGAGTGAGTTCCACCAAGACATGGAGATGTAAATCACTAGGAAGTTGATTGATAACAATGGTATAAAGGTGTTTCACCGACGTCACGTGGGCGCGCATTTCTTTAGTTGCTGGAAATTTTGCCTGTCAAGAGTTCATTGTGTCTGAGAAGTATCCAAGGTCATGTCGTGAGGGTGTACTGTAAATATTCCTACAGTGCACGTGCTGTGCCCTACAGAAAATGCATCCCAAACGGGTGACATCACATGAAATACATTCCATGACGTCACATCCTTAGTTAGACCTGCTGCTCATGCTGGAAAGGGCAAGTTGGTTTCCAGTCGGCGAAATAGTTTCCAATGAAGAGAGGAGATATGTAAGGATACATTAAAGTAATATCTAGTCTGGTTCTCCAAGTTTACGGGTAAAACGATCTAGGCCCCGCGTTTCCTTGCCGCTGACTACAGGCCTGGCCAGTGTTCACACTAGCAATTTAGTTCAGGCCGCTTGCGCTCTCACACTTCCTTCGTAGACAAATCTGGCGAGGACTCAACGCAGTTGGGCGTTTGCTTGATCCCTTCTTATTGGAAACCTCCACCACTGAGGGAAATGGGGGAAGGGGTATAATGTTATGTACAAAGGTAAGCCAAGAATGGCAAGGGGAATTTTCAAGAACGCAAAAATGAGAATTTTTCAAGGTAAACCCCACCCCAAAGACTGAACTGAGGGGATTTAAGTTACGCTTGTAATGGTGGGCCAACCCAACACTTATTATTACAGGAAAAAGTTTAGATCTTGCCCGAACGTTTTTCTAACAATCATCATAAGGATACAACTTTACATTAACTTGAATTGCAACTGTAGACACATTCATGTTAACGTTTACAAACAAATGACTCACGACGGCGGGTTGGCAAGACTTGACAAGGTGCACTTGCGATGTAGTCACAATGAGTGCAATCGTGCCAACGTTTACACGCCCAAAACCTCACATGCACGCATATCTTCTTGCGTAAGATTTATGCCAACCACCAGTGACATAACCGTGAGTGGTCTAATATAACGCAACGCAACAGTAATAAATGAATGTCATATTTTGGGGTTAAAGTATTTGTGTAAATAATTTCAACATTTCTTTGACTTGATTTGTACAAGAGTACAGTGTGTTCTGTACTCCTGAAACGACGAAGGACACCTACAATCTTGGACAAAACTGTTGGGACACTTTGTCATAATATTCTTGAATCCCAGTTCCCAGGTTTGCATGAACCCCCGCTCCCCATTCCAATGTTGCACGGAAAGAGTGACTCTATGCTAACAGGATGACTGTGGTCAACATTGTGAAGGGGAGCGGGTTGTCCCAACGAGTTTTGTCCAAGATTGTAGGTCGAAACAAACAATCTGAGAAAGTCCTTTCCTACAGAGTCTACAATGCGGTATCGCCTCCTTATATTAACACCACGCGTTACTCACTAAAAGTGTAAAATTTTCTGTTTAGCTTAAATTACACACACTAACCTTTCGCTTTGTATACATAAATTTTAAGGAAGTATCTTCGTGTCCAGTGTATTTACCAAATGCTGTGCATAAACTAAGCTTGGTTCGCCCTCAGCTACAAAAGATTTACCTTCTTCGTGTCCAATAAACAAGGTCACACTAACCAAACCATTTTAACAAAAGTTTGGTTTTCTGTTAATTTGTCTGTCGTTTTGATTCTCTCATGGTCAGTTAACCTTTCTAAATTCTGTAATTATTGGTCATTTGCTATGGGACTGGAAAAATATTACTTTCTCACAATTGTCCTTGTGCAATTTTTTTTATAACCAAACCATTGTCTAATCATGCATAACAGCTCTCTGGTCTAATACAAATTCACAGGTAGAAAATTGAAGCTGTAAGGACAACGAATCTCTTGACTTTTGAATGAGTTACTTGCAAAAATGTTCACGTTACTTTTATGGTAGCACACCACTAATTATTTTTCCATTGACTTACACACTAGGGTGTTAAATTCGTAGAGTCATATCCTGCGGGGGGATTCCCCTTGAATAAGTGGTGTGCTACCTTATCAGTTAATAGTTGCATGGTTAGTTAAATTTAGAAAATGGAATTCATCATGGTATCGATTAAAAATTAAAGCAGATTCTCATTCTCTACTTACGTTGTCGTTTTGCTTCAGACGATCGTTAACTAATTCATATATATAGTAGGCTATACAGTGGCTGACATGAAAGGAAGTCAATCAATCAATATAGCTATATTAAAGTATTGATTGCATTTAAAATGTAGGTTATGTGATGTTGATCAGGCCTATATATATGGATAACTGTGCACGCACATAATCTACGTAGAATCTTGAAATGTTATTGTTTGTAACAGCAATGAAGGATAGATTTGGCTTTATCAGATGTACAAGTAAGACTGTTAGTGCTAGCTAACTTCTGAACAGATTTTCTCGTCAGCTTTAAAGTTCAATGAGTAGAGTTTTGCCAGTCTCAAAATGACCTCAAGCCCCCCCCCCCCCGCTTGAAGGTCCCCACATTACTTGCCAAGTAGGTCAGCCATGTATTTATATCACTTTACGTACCATAAATGAATTTAGGGTTCACGTTCCTGATACAGGATATGGGGCCCTTAGAGCACAGAATGAGCAAATATTGTGGGAATAAGGGCCCGTCTTGTTTACTTTAGTATTGCATAACCGTCAAACAATTGACTAAATCTTAGAGGCCAGAGATACTTCTCACAACTGATTGTCTTTTATCTGAGGGCCGGGAACTGCTAAAAAATAGTTAAGTAGTGGTTTAACTGAAACAGATGATATACAGCGTGTCTTTGAAAAAAAAAATAAAAACAAATCAAATCACTATGGCAACTTCCTTGGGTATATACTCATCCTTGGGAAGGATTTTCCCTCCTTTCGCAAATCTCTGAGTACCAACCATGCATACTTGTTGTCTAACTTTTAAAGAGGATAGGAAAGTTGTTGATTCTGGAATCGACAATCAGCTTTTGAGTGATTTAGTCTAGAGTTGCAGGCTAATAGGAGAAAGGTTAAAAGATAAATTCTTATGTGAAGATTGTGAACTATTTATACCTCGGATCTCGAGAGATCCGCAAACACAAAAACACTTCACAGAAAGAGCGGAGTTAAGTCAAGTAGGATTGCACAGTTCTTTTAAAACCAAAACACGAGTAAGCTAATGTTCTCACAACCCTGACAATTGTATAGAGATATTCTGTACAAGTTTTAACAATCTTATGAATTGAAGTCCGATCGATCCTACTTCATCTGTTGTCAAAACAAAGCTTTACACGATGATCGCACAAAGAGACACAAATACTGTTAGAAGTCAACCGTTATAGAAAGCTGAAATAAGATTGGGGAGATGCCCAGTTGGATCTCTCAAAGGTGCCCCAGTAACACCCATTTGCTAAAAACGGGCAATGAATTCCTGATATTCTTATCTCTTTTAATCATTATACACCCATGATAGCAGTCCGTACGATCCGAAACTTTTATGTGCAATATTGGTACAATGAAACATTATCGGCTCAAACAGAAAAGGAGATTTTTCTTTTTAATTCGGAAGCCGATTTACACTGTATGGTATCTATTCTATCTCTTGATTCCTTTATACGTCTACACAAAGCTAGACGCCGGTCATATCGACGGAAGGATTTTAGGAATCGGCGCGAGAGAAGAGCGCGCTGTTATCTTGCCTGGAAAGCTTCTTTTGCCATCATGACCATGTGACTTTTACCTGCGACATATGAGGTGACAACTATTAGTGCGGGGAGCTCCACTTATTCAAGAACTTTCCTCCACCAAAACATCAACTGAAAAATAAACGGTGGTATGAAAAATAAAACCAAGGGTGACGCCAGCGAGCGGACAGGGGCCATGGCTCCCTTCGGGAAAGGCTGCTCCCGTCGAGGAAATTTTCCAATTTCGTCGAGGAGCCATAATCCGTACGATAAAATATGTATTCACAATGAGTTATGCCTCAGACGCCCCGACGATCTGCTTGATTTTGCGCATAGGAAGGGCATATTTTTCAATAAAGACCCCAAATTTTCCAATTTTCCTTAAAAGAAACCCAAATTTTGCAAACTTCCTTCCATAACAATCCAAATCTTTTAAAGATTTCTTCAATAATATTCCCAGATTTTCTTCTTTTTCGTAAAAAAAGCTGAATATCTTTTCGGTGCGCGAGGCGCCGAAAATTTTGTGTTCTTATTTTTTGTCAACTCATCGCCTTTGTCGGGGCGTTGGGTTGCTGCCCCCCCCCCGTCGGGCAAATCCTGGCGCCACCCCAAATAAAACAGGGGAGTGGTGCAGGTCGTGCTAGTAAATATATGTAATGGAGATGTTGTAGCAAATACATTGGCAAACCATACAATGTATCTCTTATTATCTGACATTGGATCACCAGAGGTGCCCTATTTTACAACCCACTATACGTAATAGCATGAAGATGTTGGCACCAAAAACAAATTTCGCTGGAAAGGTTTATGAAAGCAAACGCGTAGCCAAGGGAGGGCGAAGGGGTCACAGCCCCTATGAGCATATTTTTAGCATTTTTTAATATTTTTTATGATGTCGCTAGTAACTCAAAATAGAAAATGTTTAGATGCAACTTACAAGACATGGGAAATGCAATTTTCAGTGACCTGGGAGGCATTTTCGGCCAAAATTTTCTTGTACAATTGTACGCCTCGCACCAACCTATGGTGGCGCTACGCTTAGTTAGTTTGCCCACAGACTTCGCCCCTTCTTGGCAAATTCCTGGCTACGCACCTGTATGAAAGACGTTTGGATTTATAATGATGGGAGTGTTGCTTTTTCCCCAGTTGTGGAAAGTCAATTTATCACTGTTTGAGTATGGAGGTAGCAACTACATGGTATGGGCAAAGAGTCAATTCCCTTCAGGTTTAACTTACGTCTCACGGATTAAGAGCATTTGAAATCGTAAATTCGAAATCTGTTTAGATCTTAGAAAAATGGGATGTCAGGAGTCGTTGAAGCCGGGAGGTCTGTTATAACCTCCCTGGTGGAACTAAGTTTCCATTTTCCCTATGTTTGCATTATGTTCATCCTTTACGGAAATGGCTTTTTAACTTAGAGCTAAGTTCGCGTCAGTTTGTCAAAATCTCGGTATACCTCTATAAACACAAGCATGAAAAGAGATTTTACCATTATTTGAGAGCATTGTTGAAGACTGTCTATTCAGAGTAAGCGTTTAGAATGAACAACAAGGAAACAGTACAGTATTTCCTGGTTCACGGTTCGGTCACGAAATCACAATTTATGCAGTTTTCAAATGGACTTGCCAAAATTCAGTTCTAAATATCTTAGGAATAAGTTTAAGGGGCATAAGCAGTCACCCCAAACTTATTCTAAAATAATAGCTAAATCTCACAAATTTCCTCTCATTTCTTTTCCAAGTATCTTTCATGATATTTCAGGACTTGATTATTTCATACTCAACATAAACCAAGGAGTTACTCCTCGTTAATTTCACAGTGTAGTGAGAAAAAACATGGTCACATGGTTTTCAGGAGCCATTCATAAAATATAGGGTAGACCACTACACTAATCCATCGGCGACAGCATCCAGAAATAAAGTGGGGGTCTTTTGAGTTTTAGTCCCTTATCAGATAATGACGAAAGTTTTCCCGGGTGCAGGGGTTACCACCTTGAAATTTACGCCACCTAGAAATAAAAAATTTCCTTCATGTAGGCCTATTTAAGTATATCTTGCCTTCTAAAAAATATTTCGCCTCTGGAAGCTATCTCGCGCCCTAAAGCACATTGTCTGGCTACGTCCCAAACCTAACACACCTTACTTTTTCTTTTAACGCAATTCAAATCTGCAAGCAAACAAAACTATATTCAAATGCGAAAAGGTGTTCAGTGAACTTCTTCACTGGCAGATCCAAGGGGGGCTAACGGGGGCCATGGCCCCACCCAAAGGTGGGCAAAAAATTGTTTCCGAAAATTGGCTGAATAAGTAAGGAATAAACTGCAATAGGGAGACTTTTACCGACGAATAAATAGTCGAGACTCTAAATGTAGCTAACTAACGGACTAAGGGTAAGTCTGTTATTTTGCTAAAAGTAGTCTCGACTATTTATTCGCCGGTAAAAGTGGAAATATTGTAGTCTATTCATTCATGCGTCTACGTACGTACGTACGTACAAGAGCGATGCAGATTCGATTCAGTTTCGAACGATGCTATAATTTCAAGCTATCTTCAACCCTATGAGAATTAAAATTCCTTGGAGAAAGATCATCCTAACTTTGTTCTATAAATATTTGATATTTTATCCAGAATTATACCTAGGAAAATGAAAATTTTTAGAGGAAAAAAATTAACTTCACAATTGTACACTTTTGTTACACCAAATTGCATATGAGGGCCTTTAATTAAAGAAAAAAATTTTAGACCCATATCACCTTAGACTGTACCACCGGTTTGGCCTTTCCCAAACAAAGGCCATGGATCCGCCAGTGAACTACTTAACATAATTGCTACACTGCCAACTTTCAGTGTAATACTCGAGTAAGACCATAGTGACTATACCCTATGTATTACAACGGTGAGATAAAATCAACTACTGACAATCACTGTTTAGTACACACTGTACGGTGCTCATATTGATTAAAATTGTATAAGATTTTGTGGCGAAAGGCCTGATTTTTTTAACTTATAGTTGGAATAAAAAATATTGATTCGAGTCGTGTTTCATATAAAGATCAAAACTCTTGATCTATCTATCAGGCGACAGCCCTATTAAATCAAACTTAAGATAGAAGGAAATCAGCATGATTAAAATTTTAAAAGGAAAATTGTGTCGACATTGTTCAATATGGAAAAAACTTAAAAATACTTTTTTGATAAATATTAAACAATTCAGTCTTAGCAATTTACTCCAATAATAGCTTCTCGTTGAAAGGTATAACTCATTACTAGTATTAAGAAAGTTATATGGAAAATTTGAAAATTTTGAAATTTTGAAAATTCAACAGATAAAACGAGAACACGGCTTTAAAATCTCCGTGTATCTTAAAATACCTTCCTACTAGATTCGACCTCCAGCGAAGCTGCTCTTGATGAACAACCAAACTCCGAGTGAGATGATCGATTGAGCAGACACCATACAAACGACTGGCGTTTATTCAAAGGCTAACACTTCCAGTATTGTTCAGCCACTACATATCTCTCTTCTGATATACTCAATCAAATGACGTAGGCCTATTAAAAGTTTTAAAAGGAAATCATTGGATAATCAGGTCCACAATTTGATTTGACACCGCCTCCTTGTCTCACTGAAAGTAAGCCAAATAAAAGTTCTTAGAGTTCTTAGGGCGTGAAATAAACCTTCAAGGCGGTGTTAATTCCAAAAGATTTGCAAGGACGTATGTCAGGCGAGCTGCTGTAGATGATAGGTCCATTATTTTGATAGACTGTCTCGACAAAGTAATAATCATTGATAATTCTGGCTTAATTATCCTTTATCGCCGTATTTCATTTAATCGCTATATGTAGCTATATTTCTGTAGATAAATGTTAATTTTTGACGACCATTTTTCACGTTTCTTATTCTTCTTGCACAGAACTTCTTAGGTTTTTAATTTTTATGCAATCTCATGGATATAATTAGTGTATCTTTTTAATTGTACTCTTTTTATCTTGTTTAATTTTAAACGAGGGCGTCTGGTGAGATTAGCAATAACTTTGAGCTAACCGAGTTGTCCACCCTCTTGTCAATGTGAAACAAACATCAATCTGTCAGTGGCGTACCCAATTATAATCAGTTGCAAATCTTGGATTATATGTTACTGACAATTCGGTTTGCCTCATACGTGTCATGTGAGTACTGCCTGCCCAGCTGACAACAGCACTCTTCTAAGAAGTGTCGAATATGTACACATTTTTCACAGTTAAATACTCTGGTATCTACCCAGAGTGCAATTAAAAGATATAAGTTGCAACAGACTCCCTGCTTGTTCTATTTGTAATTAAATAGCCCTACCTAAGTTAGTTAGTTCGATGAGGTTTACCTAAGATTGATACACCATTTAATAGGAGACTGATGAGTCAAAGCCGGCATTTGTCATACTGTCTGTTTATTTCGTTTCGTTCTTCTTAAGCCAGGACCGCCCCTGTCTGTCACCCCAACCCCCATTCCAAAAAGGCCGATAATTTTTATGACGACTTGGCTTCCCTAAAATGGGTCTCTTTAATTTTCTTAGCCTTCGTTAGGTAAGTGTACAGTTTGTGTAATAACCTCTAGTGAGCTTGAAGACACGATTGATACATAAACATCTTCAGCAACTTACATTATCAGCAGCTTTAGTAGAGGCAGTGACATTTGTATCATAACATACCCCATCAGAACAGAATGTTGGGGTTTGAATGACACATTCGGGGCAGCCAATGCAACGTGTAGCTTGGAAGAACACAATTAATATTTCGAAAACCAAACATTTGTATGCAACTCCACTGTATATATCTTGCTAAAAGTGTTCGATGCAAAATTTTTGCTTGACGCAGTCATTTTTTATGTGACCTACATTCAATGAAATAACTTCTTATAAATTCAACAGCTTTTAACAGTCCGTTTACCGATAATATTAGTCACTTAATGAACTGGAAACTGGTCTTTTAAATTTCTTGCTGTTTAAAAGAAGATAAGCACTCAGTCTCCTGTAACTGCGAAATCAATTACTTATACCTTACAAAAAAACATTGACTTCAAATAGATTTATTCTCAGTTATTAACTGTTATTAGGCATTGGCCTAAAGCAATTTCCCAGCCATAATTAGAAACTTTTATTATTTGACCAGTGACCCTTGCTGGATTTAAGAAATAAATCTTGTAGGGTAATTTGTTTATAGTCGTTTCATATAAACTGATTGAAGTGCAGCCAACTGCATGTACAAGGAAACAGGAGAATTGAATCAAACCCAAACTTGGCTGTCACTATAGCTTATTACCATGGAAGTACTACTACCTCGGAGGTAGTACTTCCATGTTATTACACAGTGAACTGTACCTCAACAACAGTGTTGGGGCCTTGGAACCGTGCGAGTTTATTCTGCCCACTGTTTTCTCAGGAAGAATGGATACGATTTTTAAGAATTTTCCACAAATATATATCGTATACTGAAAAATAATGGTCAGGTCAATCAACCGTTAGTGCATAAGCGTGCGGGAAGTGGGGGGGGGGGGCTAAGCTCAGGGAGCTGCTTTAGCCCGATTGAAACATGTAGCCTACATTACAAGAACAAGAACATATTATGTCAATTATGATATATAGGACTTATCAAACATTATATGTTACCTCTAATGTTTCACGTAGGGCGATGATGTTTCCTTTAGATTGGGTGAAATATCATTAAAGGGAAAATGCAGTCCCCCAATTTGAATGAGAGTGCCCCGTCATCCTAGTTCAGGAATGGATCTCATCAATCATGTGACCATATGTTTGTTATTTATTTGTTAAATTCATGCAGAAAAACTCCTTGCTTTACCTTCCAATATTCAATGTTTGTACAGAAACATAAAGAAAGACACTTTTAAGCGAAATAAAAGGAAATTTGTAAGATTTCGCAAACTTTTGAAAATAAACTTGGGACGACTGCCATCTCCCTTTAAAGCTCCCAAGACCAATTCAGCACTCACTCGCTGCTTTGGGACTTAACAATAATGTTAATTTCTAGAGCTAACTTACCAGGCCTATTTTACAATTAAATATTTTTTGAGCGGTATCCGGCACAAAAGTACATCATGACATCAATAGCAACTACCTGATGGCATCATCTGGGCAATGCAATATGTGGTTTTCGACCAAACCATAAGAAGAAGCACTGATAAAGAAAGCATCATCTGCATTGTGTATAAGTCTACATTCTAATACGACGGAACTACAACGAATTGTCCGATTAGGTTTCCCCAACTGTACATTGCACAATAGGTTATTACGGCCCCAAGAAATGAATGGTCATTCTCATTACCTGATTATGTCTAACCTCCACGGTGTGGTTTCTACAAAGCCTCTGCTCAGAGCTGACTTTTGGGAGTACTATTCATACCACTCTTGGTAATTATACTTGTATTTATACCTCTTGACCAACAACACAACAGTCAAATGAATACATGAATCTTTGTGGTGAAGCGTTTTAGAAGATTTTGATCTAGATATTTGGTAGAAAGCACTGCAGTGAACATGAGCGTTCTGGAAGGCATTTTAAAAGAAGCAGTACGGGTGCTTGTTCTGTAAATTTTCCAGGTGACAAACCAGGGAATTGCTATGTCAAACAGCAACTCCCTGGGCAAACATTCATTACAAATTTTCCCTTATGAAAGAAAATTCCAGTGATACCTTCGATTTGACCCTTTTTGGCCTAAATTCGACATTTGTGGCTGGGACTGCCTGGCCACGTGACCCACCTTACACGGATGTGGCAGTGAAGCTTCCAAGACTTTATACCCGAAATCAAATAGATTTGAAAAATGGCCCACCTTGCAGGCAGCCATGCATATCGATGGAGGATACCTTCACCCGTAGCGTTTACACATTGAAAATGTATCCCAGCCACTGACGTCATCAGGGACGATGGGACATATATATATTTCGTCAAACTGGTGTAATTTTTCAATGCGTCACACCATAAGAAAAAATGATATTTTGCCTTCAATATTTTCTCTT